>JACRUU010000019.1:21404345-21426845 GCA_030449085.1 Kryptopterus vitreolus
AATATGTCTAAAAAAATCCTACTAAAATGTCCAACTATCTGTCTGTCTATCTGTCTATCTATCATCGGTCTGTCTGTCTGTCTGATTGTATTTTATATTATTATTATTATTATTCGTGTAAATGAGATTGTAGTGTTTTTTCTCATTTGCAATGAGGTCCTGTACTGTACAGTACTGCAGCAGCGCCCTCTGCTGTGCGACTCATGCCATGTCATGTCACATTCACACAATTCAATTTTTAGTGTAAGTGTGTTTTATTGACGTTGCAAAAATGATTGCCAAAGCAATTGCAGCTTGGCGGTATACAAATACTATAATAATAATAATAATAATAATAATAATAATAATAATAATAATAATAAAATAAAAAAGACTAAGACTAAATATAATATAAATAATAATAATTAAGTAAATTATTATTATTATTATTATTATTATTATTATTATTATTAATGTTTACAACGAACCAGAGAAAGTAAGATAGATTTAGTTAAGAATTATGTAAAAGAAAACGGTGAAATATAGTGTGTAAAACAGGAATAAAATTCAGTTTAAACAGATATTTACAAAATGTAAACTTTACAGTAGAACTTAAAATGTTGTTACGCTATAATATAATGTGAAATGTGTTTATATACATGTATTATAAACATCAGTGCAGCTGAGGTGGAGTGTTTTCTCTCCTGGTGTTAAAAGCAGATCCATATTGCGCTCTAACAGCAGTCCGTGTGTTCTAACAGATATACAAGTTTCTCGTTGTTTGTTAAAGTTTCAAATGCGCTTTATTTTTCCATAAAACATTCTCTTTTGTGCATCTGCTATGAAGTGCACTTCTGTTTCAGTCTCGTTTCAGATTACAGTATGGACTCGATCTCAACCTGTATTCAGCCATGTGTTTCTGCCTCTATAGTCAGATTGTGTGCATATTCACACTCTGGCAGCAGGGGGCGACAAAAACACAATCAGTCCTTTCCGGTATTCAGGATAAGAAGTTTATTTCTAAAGCGCTTTTCTACAATGGTAAAAGCATCTTTGCAGAATTTTAAGAACAAAACAATTTAATATAAATGATTTGTATGTGTTTATCCCTGATGATGAATCCTGGGGCGACTGTGGTGAAGGAAAAACTCCCTTAGCTGGAATGAGGAAGAACATTCTGTGTGATTATCAACAGTGTGATTATAAATAATACAAAACACTAGAAATCGCGTGAACATTTGAGTGTGTGATTGTGAATAATGTGTTTTCCGCAGTTTTATAGTCAGTAGATGTTTATTAATGTCGGAACTCTACATGAAGGTGGATCCAAAGTTGGTGCATCACTAGATGAGTCGAGATGTTTGAGGAAGTTTGTTTAATCTTCACGTGGAGGAAAACAAGTGGATAAGAAGTGAAAGAAACAGAGACAAAGAGAGAGAAAATAAATATAACAGTGTAGTGAATGGACATTCGGGGTTGAGGATGAGGATTGGGTGGAGTTTAACACTTTACCATCTCATGGGTTTTTTCTCCCTTCAGCACCGACTCCCTTATCAGAGATAAAACCACAAAACCTCTTTATTTTTCTAAAGCGTCCTTTCTTAAAAACACTCAAAAAATAAATATCTTCTTTACACACCCCTGAATGATTAACATGAGCAGCTATACCCTTATACATGCACAGAAAACCATGTACTAGGAAGTAACTGACTGGTTATGTATTCCACCAGCAGATGGCAGCAACAAGGCTGAACGCGCAGTCACAGTGAGCGCCGACCTTCAATAGTCAATGTTCTGAGTGGAAATGAAAACACATCATAATGAGCCGAGGAACGAGAGAGAGCAGATACAGGTGGTGATAAAGTGTGTGTGTGTGTGTGTGTGTGAGAGTGAGTGAGTGAATGACACGAATGCCAGCTGCACAAACAAAAACGTCACCTCCCAACTTCATGACTAAAACAATTTCTGTTTATTCCTTTTACATGAAGATGTGCTGAAACCCCAAAAATCTTCCTATTGGTGGATTACGGACGAGCGTCACACAATCCACCATCTTTTGGTCGCCATGGTGATATATTGCATCATGCATTGTGTCTCTTAGGTAAATGACTATTAGTGTGTATGTGTATGTGTGTGTGTGTGTGTGTGTGGTGCGAGATTTTTAAGCGTTAAAGCAAAACTGGCTTACAGAAGGAAATGTATTACACAATCAATAATAAACCCCGCCTGTAGATGGCGCTCTGTGTGAAGATGTTTCCTCCTGATCGGCCTCATGCTCCATCTGCGCATCTCAAGAACTTTCGAGTGGAATTTTAATCTGTTCAGGAACAACGTCCATCACTGAACTTTCAGCAATGATGAATCTGACTCGGGTTCCTATGCAGGTTCCGTCATGGAGTCTCGGCGAGTTTTCTCCTTCACCACAGTCACGGCTGGATCACTCATTATGTAGAACACCTTTTATAATTTGAACTGAATATTAAAACTAATGTTTAATCAAATGCTAATATGAGAAGAAACCTTCTCAACCTTCTCAAAATTCTATTTACCATAAATAAATAAATAATGACTCATGTATTTATTTAAATGAGTGCCCTTCGTCCTTCAATGTCTTTCTTATCACATGTAAATTAGATGAATTAAACAGCACACACACTCATGCGCACGCACATCCTCGTGTTGCTGCTGTATTCCTGAGCCTCGGGTCGTCACGGTGATGATGCACAAACCTGTGGACATCTGCTCAGTCTTTATCGACAGATGCCCCTGTGTGTGTGTGTGTGTGTGTGTGTGAGTGTGTGTAATAAGGACCATGACCATTTCTCTTGTGTAGATGATGAGATTGTAGGTTTTGATGAAACGGCGGTGACGTTCACGATGTTCACCTCCGAACCCTTTCATGTGGTAACGGTTCGGAATCACGTCCACTTCCTGCAGATGCTCCTGCAGATGTTCAGGACTTGACACTGAACCTCATGTGTCAATCATGAACACCAAACCTGGACAAAAAGAAACGTGTGTTATGAAAAACATGGTCTCAGTATTTCCTGAGACTTATGACACTGTGCTTTAATACACTCCTGTAACTGCGGTGGAGAAAATCATCTGCACTTTGGGAATAAACGATGGTAATAAAATAGATTTTATTTGTCACATACACATTACAAACAAATTGTTTCTTTGCATATCCCAGCTGTTTTTGAAAATTAAGAACACGAGTCAGCCATGATACAGTACCCCCTGGAGGACAGAGGGTTAAGGGCCTTGCTCAAGGACCTAAGATTGGCAATTTGGCGATACCGGGACTCGAATCCCCGACCTTTCGATGAGCAACCAAATGCCTTAAACACGGAGCTCCACCCCTCCTATGGAGCGCCAGGAACATGGAGTAAACACGGAACTTCCTCCTAAATGCTCATGATGTTAAAGTGAATGTGATTCCAGAATGTAGGTTTTTGTTGTAAAAATAAAAACATAAATAAACCCATTAGAGAAGGTTCTGAAAGGTCCTGTTTTTGAGGTTGTAAAAAAGAACACAGTGAGAATGTCCAACCCTGGTGTCATGTGGTTCCTGAATAAAACAATAAATGAGGAAGATGAGAGAACATTTGGGAGAATATCGCGTGTTTGCTTACGTGTCGATCCTGAGCTGAGACACTCTGAGATATGAAGTGTATTTCATGTGGGTCAGAAGGTTTAGATGTACAGAATGTAGATATCTCCACTGACACTCGTCTTCTGCATCATCGTTTATTCCCAATCCATAACGAGTTCAACTTCTCCAACACTGACACTGACTTCACACACTGCTGGAGTTTTCCACTCTAACGTGTGTAATATTGGTAAAGTGTGTAATATTGGTAACGGTAACGTGTGTGTAATTTTGGTAATGTGTGTGTAATATTGGTAACATGTGTGTAGTATTGGTAACGTGTGTGTAATATTGGTATGGTGTCTCCTCAGATTTCTGTTCTGTTTGATATGAAGAGCTTTGGGTAAATAATGAGGAACTGATGGAGTTCTGATGGTTTCAGTGAAGATGAAGCAGGACGACAGAAAATGTACAGAGGAAGTGGGTTTAATTTGTAGCACCAGCCTGTGGAATGTGTGTTAGTGTGTGTGTGTGTGTGTGTGTGTGTGTGTGGTGTGTTTGTGTGTGAGCCTCATTATCATTAGTCTGAGAAACACGTTCCACATTGAAACTGAAGAGACACGATGCTAATGTAAAAGTGAACACAGTGATGAATTGCTGAACATCTAACTTTAATCACATGGGCATTATACACACAATCACATACACTCTAATACATATATTTATATATTTTCATACTGTATATATATATATATATATATATATATATATATATATATATATAACCTTATACATAATAGTTATACTTTATACTTTTAATATATCCCTTTACTTTTTTTATTTCTATTTTCTTGTTTACATGTTGGACAATAGTGTAAATAGTGTAAAAGCTTTTCACTACATGTACTCTGTATGAATTTGAAATAGTATTTGAACTAAAATTGTAATTGAAATAAAGTTGACATTTGAAATAAACTTTGAATTTGAAATGAACTTGAATTTAAAATACAATATTGAAATAGAATTTTAAATTAAATTGAAATTGTTAACACGTTCGCCTCACACCGCCAGGGTCCGGGTTCGATTCCCGTCTCGGCCATGTGTGTGTGGAGTTTGCATGTTCTCCCTGTGCCTCAGGAGGTTTTTCTCCGGGTTCTCCAGTTTCCTTCCCGGTCCAAAAACATGCACGGTAGGTTGATTGGACACCTTGGAAAAATTGTCCCTAGTGTGAATGTGTGTGTGAATGTGTGTGTGTGTGTGTGTGTGTGTGTGTGTGTGTGCCCTGTGATGGGTTGGCATTCCATCCAGGGTGTATCCTGCCTTAATGCCCATAGACGCCTGAGATAGGCACAGGCTCCCCGTGACCCGAGGGAAGATCGGATAGAAGCGGTAGAAGATGAATGAATGAATGAAATTGAAAAAATGATTTGAAATAGAATTTGAAATAAAATATTTAATTTGACTTTGAACACAGAATCTTTTGAACATTTGAATCTGACTGGAGGTTAGTGTAAAGTTGCAGTTTGTGGTTGGTGGTGGTTCGGAGGTTAAGGCTTTTCTGATTATAAGGTTGTGGGTTTGAAGTTCCAGCACCGGCAAGAATATCACAGATCATCAGATCAAGAGGTTTGCACAGTGTAGAAGGTGAATGAGATCTGAGTGAGAAGTGAACACATTTATTTGATCAGATCTGATGGATCATCGAGGGGTTTGTGTTTCTGTAGCAGGATGATGGCAGGCATCAGCGAAGGTCGATCAACAACGTGACAGCCAGGAGAGTAAAGATCATAAATACAACAGTGAAATACAGAGACTTCAGATGCAAAACACGTCATTAATCCACTGTTTTCAGGCTCCGTGAGGGGAAATGTTATCAGTTCATTATGAGAAATGACTCACACACACACACACACACACACACACACACACACACGGCTGACAAATGGGCTTAATCGCATACTGTTTAATGATGATGGAAATAAAACAATTTCAGGATGTTTGTTGAGGGAAGTCACGAGTGAAAGGTCACGAGGTCGATTCCGGACAAAAAAAACGAGTAAAAAGAGAGAAATAAAGTTTTAGAGAGAGCCACTAATGCACTTTCCATTAACACTGATCAATAACACAGAGTCGACTCCTGTTTCCATCCAATACACCGACAATCACAACGTTCACTTCTTCTCGAGTTCCCACACCAATGCAGGAGAAAGAACTCGTCATACTATATAACTATATAAAATTTACAGCTTCAAAATAAAAGTGAAATAGTGTCAGAGTTCAGAAGACCAGGAGAAGTGAATCTCCACTCCGTCTCCCAAATCAAATATTTAACCTTCACCACCATGTCGGGTCCAAACATTTCAGCCCTCAACCTTCAGTGGTGTTTAACAAATATTACATCATCTGTCACTATATAACACTCAATATTGTAGATTAGATAATATATATCTATATATATTATATAATAAATTTCGTTCGCTTTTCATTTCAGTCTTTTCTTTTTCCTCTCCCTCAATCATGCCTCCTTCAGTTCTCTCCTCATTCGTTACTCTCTATATGGAAATATATATAATTTATTGATATATATATATTTACAACAACAAATATACACACATCACACACACACAGCACATCAAACACAAATCTAGTGCACACTCCACCACACACTTTTGTTCACCGATGACACTACACACACAGCACACACACCACACTTCAATAGAGTCTCACAGACACACACATACACACAACACACACACACACACACCAACATAGATTATATATATATATATATATATATATATATACATACATATCTATAGTCTCTCTCTATATACCACAGACTCTCGATTCACACACACACCAAACTCATAAGTCTCACATACACACACACACACACACACACACACACACACACACACACACATGCACATGCACACACATCATCTCTAGCAGAAGTATCAATATAAACCTCTACACATCACCATGGAGTTTCCTCTGATATAGCGTTACGCTACATTATGCTTTTCTTGGGAGTTTGAAATTGAATGTTTTTTATGCATTAAAGAAAACACAAAAGTATAAACACTTCCTGAAAACATGTTTTGTTGGAGTTTACTCATGATGTCCTTCAAGATCTTTTCTTGAAATATCTGTGTTGTAAGTGTCCCTGTAACTGTATATAAATCCATTTATTTTCCCTCTGTCACTCATTGTGGAATAAAAACTGCATTAAATCCACATTGATAGATTAGAGATTGTGTAGTTTTTCTGTAGATGTGTGTTGTGATGCT
This sequence comes from Kryptopterus vitreolus, assembly GCA_030449085.1. Lineage (NCBI taxonomy): Eukaryota > Metazoa > Chordata > Actinopteri > Siluriformes > Siluridae > Kryptopterus > Kryptopterus vitreolus. Next base: position 21,411,207 of record JACRUU010000019.1, read on the forward strand.
CTGTAGCCGACCAATCAAACGATGTGAAAATGCTGGTGTTATTATATGGCCTACAATAACACCCTCTGTTACAGCAACACCTTTATACTCAGACATGTTGCATTACAGACGTCTGCTGATCTGGAAGTTTGCTGGAGATTTGAATGGATGCTGAAAATGTATTTGTCGCTGGAGACATGTGACACGACTCTAATATAAACTCTAATATAAACATACAAGTCAAGACCTGTATTGTACTTTTATTGTCATTCCAATCATTTACAGTACACAGTGTAATGACCCTGGAGCTACATAGAGCTACATTACACAACAAAAAATGTCATTGGTGAGGTATAGAAAAACTGCATGTAAACAATATAAACAGTAAAACAACAGTACAAACAGTAAATAAATATGGTATGTGCTGAACAAATGGATGTGTGAAATAGTATTAAGTCTTGAGTGTGCGTTCAACTATGCTGTAACAGTATCACACATTTGACAGAGCGTGTGAAAGTGTGTGTATGTGTGTGTGTGTGTTTTCAGTGAATTTCATAAACTCCTGGAAACAGCATAACTGAAATAATGTTCTGAAATGAATAGAATAGACTATAGGGAATAATGTAAAACAAATTCTTGGACAAACACACATGTATGATGTAAGTCTGTGACATAAAAACATGTGTATGGTGTAAGTCTGTGATAAACACATGTATGATGTAAGTCTGTGATATAAACACATGTATGATGTCTGTCACTCTGATGGTGTGTAGTTCTGCTGAAAACATCATTCCACTGATTTATATGTATTATTAATAATGAATTCAACATATGCTTTTCTTCAGCATCATAAACACCATTAAGTATTTAAAGCAACCTACACAAAGATAAGCCATCTGATCCAGATCAAGTAGTCAAATCATTCCTTTAAAAGAATTTTACCATTCTTTGCATTTCTATACAGTTATAAAGTATATAATATAATATAATTTGAACACGTATATCAGTACAGAATATTCAAACATTAAAACCCACAGGTTACATTAATGCTACAGAATCGACTCCTGCGTGTCGACTCTTCATTCCTAGTACTTGGAACAAGGGAGTCGAAGAACCGAGTAGGAGAACCGACTCCCCCCCCCCTTCTTTCACAAAAGGTTTATTACGCATTTACACACGCGGGCACGCGCACAGCTCCACTAATAATAAAAGCCCCGTGTAATAACGGATCGCGTCCCGGTTCTGCTCGGTTCCGATCCGGTGCGCGCCTGCCCCCGGTCTTCCGGCGGTGATGTAAGGGGCTGAGCTGCGGGGAGAGCCGGGTACAGAGGAGAGCAGAGACACCGCGGAGAGAGAGGAGAAGATGGCGGAGGGGGACGTATCCCCGGTACTGCCGCGGTGCCGCTCCGGTTCCGACTCGGACGCGGACGGGGAGCTGTGGCTCAGCCTGGCCCGCGCCAAGACGCGATCGTACGGCAGCACCGCCAGCGTGACCTCCACGCTCGGGGAGCGCTACGTGGAGCACCGGGTGGCGGACGGAGAAACGCTGCAGGGCATCGCGCTAAAGTACGGGGTCACGGTAAGAGGACGAGATTTCATACCACCCATAACACCCCAATACCACCCCACCGGGGGTTAGGGTCTCACCCCCACCCTCTCTCTGTACATCACTCCTTTTCCGAAAGAAACCGATAAAAACAAAAAACACAAAGATGCGTCAAAACCGCGGCTCAAAATCACACAACGCGCTCTGACGTCATCGCCGCTCTTTAGATGGATGATGCTCGCGGGATCCTGACAAAAACAATAACAATAGTGCAGTACTGAGTGTACAAAACCGGTCTAGTGCACTCCGAGGGAGTGTTTCAATCACACCCTAATCCTTCAAGGCACACCAGGGCGAACAAGCCCCTATATCCTACCGTTCATAGTGCACTTATCTTGGAGGGATGATTATTGGACACATAGTATTCACATGTTAATATACACTGACAATTAGTGATGCACTACCTGGATGTATAGTGCACTATTATGGGGTCTAGTGCTAGTATATTTGGAATAGTGCATGAATAGTGTGCCTCATGCTTTCTAGTGCATGTTTTGTTTCATTATTTCGAGGTCTAGAGCATGTGTAGTGCACTATTTTGGAGTCTTTTATGGTACACTGCTTGGTGTCTTGTGTATGAGTAGTGGACTATTTTATGGTCTAGTGTCTGTATTGTGCCCTACTTGTCTCTATGGATGTGTAATGTTCTATTTTCAGCCTAGTGTATGTGTAGTGCCCTATTTTGGGGTCTATTGGATGTGTATTCCACTATTTCTGAGTCTTCTGGCTGCGTTGTGCACAATTTTAAAGCCTAGTGGATGTATAGTGCAGTATTATGGGGTGGATGTATAGTGGATGTATAGTGCAGTATTAAGGGGTCCAGTGGACGTATAGTGCAGTATTATGGGGTCCAGTGGATGTATAGTGCAGTATTATGGGGTCCAGTGGATGTATAGTGCAGTATTATGGGGTCCAGTGGACGTATAGTGCAGTAATATGGGTTCCAGTGGACATATAGTGCAGTATTATGGGGTCCAGTGGATGTATAGTGCAGTATTATGGGGTCCAGTGGATGTATAGTGCAGTATTATGGGGTCCAGTGGATGTATAGTGCAGTATTATGGGGTCCAGTGGACGTATAGTGCAGTAATATGGGTTCCAGTGGACATATAGTGCAGTATTATGGGGTCCAGTGGACGTATAGGTCAGCATTATGGGGTCCAGTTGACGTATAGTGCAGAATTGTGGGGTCCAGTGGATGTATAGTGCAGTATTACGGGGTCCAGTGGACATATAGTGCAGTATTACGGGGTCCAGTGGACATATAGTGCAATATTATGGGGTCCAGTGGATGTATAGTGCAATATTATGGGGTTCAGTGGATTTGTAGTGTAGTATTATGGGGTCCAGTGGATGTATAGTGCAGTATTACTGGAACTAGTGGATGTATAGTGCAGTATTATGGGGTCTTGTGGATGTATAGTGTAGTATTATGGGGTCTTGTGGATGTATAGTGCACTATTATGCGGTCCAGGGGATATTTCGTGCAGTATTAAAGGGGTCTAGTGGATGTATAGTGCAGTATTATGGGGTCTAGAGGATGTATAGTGCAGTATTATGGGGTCTTGAGGATGTATAGGTTGCTATCTGTCTGGGTTCATTCCCTGCCTCCATGTTTAGTGCACCATGTAGGGTTTAGAAGACAGGATGTTCCTGTCCCGTGTGTAGGAAGTAGTGCACACCTTGTAGGAAGTGAAACATAACACTACATGCTCTAGTGCCCCTAAATTGACAGGTCATAAAAAATGCAGTGTTTTAATACAGTTAGGAAGCCATTATGATGTACCCTTTATGTAGCGCACTGTACACTGAGTTCCCCAATTGTGCAGTGTCCCAAATCATAATTAGGGTGTGAAGCGAATAATAAAAAACCCCTCCCATCCCCTGTGTAGTGCACTTACGAGGGGTTGTTCCTTAAATGCATTAAGTAGGGAAAAACGAAGCACTACTTTGTTCCCTGCGTAGTGCACTTGTCTGGCTTTAAGGAGCTGTAGGTCAGCTAAAGGAGGGTATAGTGTCCATATGTCAGTGCCCCTGTTTTGGGTTGTATTTCATCATACATTTAAGTGCACTAAGTAGGGTGTATCAGCCATTTTGTCACTACCATGCAGGGATTAATGGGCTTTAATCCAATTTGTTGAATTTTGAGTCCTCGAAGTAGGGTGGACAAGCCAGTATGCTATATGTGCCTAAAAGTAAAGGCACCCCTGTGTGATCCCTCTCTCCTTCTCTCCCTCAGATGGAGCAGATTAAACGAGCGAACAAGCTCTTCAGTAACGACTGCATCTTCCTGCGTCACAGCCTGAACATCCCGGTCCAGACCGAGCGGCCGTCTCTCTTCAACGGACTGTCCCTGGAGTCTCCGGACGGCGAGGACTCCACCCCTCAGGAGGTGCCCTCCACCTCTCCTTCCCCCCCCCCTCCCCCACCTCAGGCCCCCCCAGAGCCGACCCCGCGGCCCCTCCAGCCGGACGAGCTCTCCGCTAAAGACTATTTACACATGCTGGACTTACAGATCACGCGCTCCAAACAGGCCGCTCGCAAACTCAAGGAGGACGACCACAGGAGGTGAGACGCGGGGGCACATAGAAATCAGAACGAAAAAATGTAAAGTAACCTGGAAGCAAAAGTAAGCGCACCCTTTAACAACGAGTCATGCAGCAATCAAAACCTCCAAATAAAGAGCATCCATTTCTGTAGCATCTTCTCACATTGTCTCAGATTCACATGAAGAGCTTGTGCTGAGCGTTCACGCAGTCCTGCCGCGGAATACCCGCGCATCGAACGGGAACAGCTGAAAAGGAGAATGTATCGCATGAGCTTCTGAGGGATCTATAGTAATGTTAATGGTGCTGAGGAAACATCTGGTCAGGAACTCCCAGATTGCTCGCGTTCTCCACGTTTGGGTGATGAGGTTACTGTTCCCAAACATGGTGCTGAAGAACCCATACTAATGATGGAGTGGAGATCGAAGAGTTATGGATGGCTTTAAGTTCCAATCCAATGTTGCACAGAAAATGTGCAGATGGTTGAACATTTTATCTTCTTTAAGAGTCTGTGTGTGTGTGTGTGTGTGTGTGTGTGGAGTGATGTATGTGGAAGATTACACAGTCTGGAAGGTCTGCATTTGGTTTGTAAGGAATAAAAGATGGAATGAAGATGATACTTTGGAGTGATGAGGGAGTGGGTGCACTTACTTTTGCAACCAGGTTCCTGAAGGTTAGTGAGACATTAAGGACATGACAGTTCCTGCTGCATTACGGGTTCCTGACTCAGTTCTTCTGATCAGAGCAGATTCTTAATATAGGTCCGTGTGTGATGCAGTTTTCCAGCGCTGAGTCAGTGTGTGTGTGTCTGTGTCTGAGTGAGTATGAGAGAGTGTGTGTGTGTGTGTGTGTGTGAGTGTGTGTGTGCGTAAGAGTGAGTGACTGAGTGAGTATGAGAGAGAGAGTGTGAAAGAGTGTGTGTGCGTGTGTATGTGTGTAAGAGTGAGTGACTGAGTATGTGTGTGTGTAGTTTGTGTGTGTGAGTTTGTGTGTGTGTGTGTCTATGTGTGTAAGAGTGAGTGACTGAGTGAGTATGAGAGAGAGAGTGTGAAAGAGTGTGTGTGTGTGTGTATGTGTGTAAGAGTGAGTGACTGAGTATGAGTTTGTGTGTGTGATTGTGTGTCTATGTGTGTAAGATTGAGTGACTGAGTGAGTAAGAGAGAGAGTGTGAAAGAGTGTGTGTGTGTGTGTGAGTGTGTGTAAGAGTGAGTGACTGAGTGAGTATGAGCCTGAGTAGAGAGAGGAGGGGATGGAGTGTGAAGAGAGAGTGAAGAGTGCAAGTTGTGTGTGAGTGAGTGTGTATGTGTGTAAGAGTGAGTGACTGAGTGAGTATGAGAGAGAGAGTTTGTGTGAGTGTGTGTGTGTGTGTAAGAGTGAGTGACTGAGTGAGTATGAGAGAGAGTGTGCCAGGAGTGTGTGGAGTGTTTGTGTGTGAGTGTGAGTGTGTGTCAAGATGTTGTGTGAGTGAGTGACTGAGTGAGTGAGTATGAGAGAATGAAAGAGTGTGTATGTGTGTAAGAGTGAGTGACTGAGAGAGTGAGTGAGTGTTATGTGTGAGTGAGTATGAGAGAGAGAGTGTGAAAGAGTGTGTGTGAGTGTGTGTGTAAGTGTGTGTGTAAGAGTGAGTGACTGAGTGAGTGTGAGAGTGAGTGTGTGAGTGTGTGTGTGAGAGTGAGTGAGTGTAAGTGAGTGTGTGTAGAAAGCAGGAGAAATTGCTGATGTCTACTTGCTGTGTTTCAATTGAATTTCAGTCTTTGCTCTTCTTTCTCTTTGATGGAGAGATGATCGAATGTTCTGACCCAAAGCACCTGGTGTCTGAAGTGTTTTACACACACACACATACACACACATACCTTGCTGTGCAGAGGATTGTGGGTAACATTGATGGGAATTCCTGATCAGTTATGATCTTTACAGTAAGAACAGCAGAAGGCAGACCTGAGAGTAAGATCAGAACTGTGTGTGTGTGTGTGTGTGTGTGTGTGTGTGTGTGGTATTTTTGTCCTTTTATGGAGATAAAATTGACTGAATGTAATTTTGCTGTTACTTTCAGAGGCAGAGATGAGAATCAGAGACTGAATTAGGACACACACACACACACACACACACACACACACACACACACACACCCTGCATACAGACTGTAACTGATACTCAGGTCAGTGTGGTTCTGGGAGAAAACTGATAAATTAATAATGAAGACTGGAAAAATATCACACACGCTCCACAATCATTTCTTTCTTTCTTTCTTCATTTCGTCATGCTTTATATTGTTTTCTTTCTGTTTATTTATTTGTTCATTTGTTTCATTTTTCTTTTTCCATCTCTTAACAATTCTTAATTTTAGTTTTTTATCTTTCTCTTTCTTTTATTTAGTACTTTGTTCATGTTCTCTATCCCCTTCATCTTACGCCCACCCCAGCGGCCTTACACCTGTACCTACCCCAGCACCTACACATACTCCTGGCCCTGCCCCAGCACCTACATGTACACCCACCCCTGTACCTGCCCCAGCATCTACACTTGCACCCACCACTGTTCCTGCCACAGTGCCATCACTTACACCTGCCCCTCTTCCTGCCGTAGCACCACACCACACACAACTACCCCATAAATCATCCCTACACCTGCTCCTACACCTGCTGATTAGCAGCAAGTTCACACAAAAATCCCTTTACTATGGTTATACAAGTAATGAACCTCCTGAGCGCCTCCTACTGGTCAGGACCCTCGGTACAGTCTGTAATGTGTCCTGCGCCAATCCTGACTGTGAATCTCCTGATCTTTTACTTTACCCTTCCAATGCAGCAAAGACTTCTGAATCCAGTATGCAACAGTGACTGAAATGTTTTATTCATGTGTGTGTTTGTGTGTGTGTTTCCACAGGGATGATGATCAGACTCCTGCAGAGTCGGATGATCAGGAGATCTAATGCACGTCTGTTTATCGACAGCTAAGACGCTCTTTTCCATCCCTCCATCCCGCTCTCCGTTTGTCCCTCTATCCATCCATCCACCCATCACTCTTTTTATGTTAAATCTTGCTTTTATTAACAAAAAAAAAACAAAAACGGGGGACTCATCACCTTCACTGCCTTTCACTTATTATTACTGCAGTTTACATTCGGCTGAGAGTTTGTGCGTGTGTGTGTGTGTGTGTGTGTGTGTGTGTGTGTGTGTATGGGGCATTAAAAGGATAATACACAGCCAGTTACACTGAAACTGAAACCAAACCAGTTTTTTCCATCATTTAATTTTTTTAAAGCTGCTGTACAGAACTGAGATGCAATCGACCAATCAGAAGCGAGGCAGTTTAACTGACCCTCGTCTAATATCTGATGTGTGTTTACTGTTTGTGTGTGTGTGAGATGGCTGACTTTTAAGTCATTTTATCGAGGCTGTACAGGTGTGTGTGTGTGTGTGTGGATTCGCTGCAATGTATAACGTGTGCTTTTGGATTGAAAAAGAAAAATCCTAATAAACCTAATCATTAAAGCTGCGTGAATCTGGATTTTTTAGTGTGTCTGTGTGTGTGTGTGTGTGTGTGTGTGTGTGTGTGTGTCCATAGAGACTCAAAACCCACACTGAGTCTCAGCGCACTGTTAAAGAAACATTTATTTCACAATTCTGGAAAAAAAATCAACAGAAGAAGAAAATCAGGATATTTACAGAGGAAGCAGGAGGAGAGAAAAACTGGGGACAGAAAAACGGGGGATGTTAACATTCATGAAAAGAGAAAACGCTAGCAAAGATAATACCGAGTACCGTATGTTTCCTGGAGAATGAAGCGTCAACGCACACTGAAAAGAAAGCTGTGTGTAAACCGGCAGTTTTGCGCCCTCTGGTGGCCGTCTATCTTGGCACGTGTCCTCTTTACGCTTGTGTGTACAGTAGGTACACACACTTCTAAACAAACGATGGTAAAGTTAGTCAGCTAGTGACTGCAGCTGATGTTATCAACTCAATTAAAAACAAAAACGACCACATAGAAGAAATTATCAGTTAGCTAAAATAAAAAAATGTAGCTTATCAGGACTCATAATACTTCCATGAGCAAACAACACTCTTATTCCAAGAGAACAAACGGACGTCATTCATTTGTTGAAATTTCTATTGAAATTGTGGAAACAATAAAATAAAATTAGCGAGCAGTGCGAATACCAAGCAGCGTACATGTCCTGGAGTATCAATTGTTGACACAAAAACCAAACCGATTTTAAAAGTTTGTTTTAAGCATAAAAAAAATCTACATTTTTAAAATATTTATTAACCTGGACCGCCTGGTAATCATCCATCTTAGCACGTCATTAAAATTATTTTAATTTATAGCAGATTTATTGGCAAATTTCAGCTCATTTGAACCCATCTGAATTTGAAACACGTACAAACTTTGAATGCAACCGAGGCGTGTAGCTAACTATTAGCACTGCACTTCCTGAAAACTGTTACCACCTTTATATGTTATTTAATCCTAAATTAAATTTTTTCGTTATCTCCTGGGAAAAAAGTGCCAAAAAGTAGCTATTTTTTTGTATAAATCTCTAACGAGTTCCTGTGGAAATCTGTCACAAATAAATAGCATACAGAAGATCTCTCACACAAGCGCATTGCTAACATTAGCATGTTTATCAAGCAAGTTAATCTCAGTGTAACATTCCATTGTACGCCGTACGTATAAATATATAATCCAGGAAAATACGGCAAGCGGTAATTCCGAGACGTGAACACGGACAGAAGATGTTTCTGATAAAGGGAAGAAAGAAAAAAAAACGAGCGAAAGCATGTAAAAGTCAGTCTGGAACGCTATAAAGCTTGAAAAATATCGTACAATTCTGATTATTGTGTTTTTTTACGCGTAGGTGATCCTGAAAAGGGCTAATCAATCCGCTATTGCTAATGATCCTGCGACTTTGTACCATAACGTATTGCAGTTTTGATTATAGAATAGACGCTCTACAGCCAAAAATATTGGGACACCCGACTTTTCCAGACAGATTCTGTTTCAAACGGTTTCCACGGAGGCGCACGATTGTTCCGGACGTCCTTGGATTCCGGAGCACAAACATTTTAATCCATTTGAACTTGGAGAGGCAGAACCTGCCCCTGCATGACGATGTTCCTCAAGCCAGAAACATGACGGTCTGCTTTACACTGGACGGAGTGGAAGATCTCCAGCCATTGCACCCTGACTGTAACCTTCTCAGATACATCAGATTTTACTAACTACTAATTAATCTGCTGGAAAATCTTCCCAGAAGCTGTAAATGGAGACTAACGACTAACGATACCAATCGGATAATCGGGTGTCCACAAACTTTTGGCTGTATGATGCATTTTTACGAATGGTTAATAGAAAAATTTTAGCGGTTAATTTGGAGAGCTACGCTACAACGGCGTACGTCGGTTTAATCCCTCTCGGACGATGTGGCAGAGGAGAAACCACGCCCCCCCCACCCCGCATCCTACAGGCTTCCATAGATCCTCTTGATCATATCGCCTTCGTCCTTCTTCAGGATTCCTTTCTCCAGGTACGTGTCCACCTGCTGGTCCATGAAGTCCCTCAGCTTGGACAGATCGTAATCTAAGGGGAAAAAAACAGCGACAGGAAGTTTCCTTATATGGTCGAAAACAGCGTCAGCAAACATTAATGATGAGTGAGACGCTTTGTTCCGGAGATTCGAGGATAATGTTTCGCTCGATCTCCTCAGGGGGCGCTAAAGGTAACACGAAAGGTCATGGCTGTGTAGTGTTACACACACACACACACACCTGGCCAGTTTTACTATCACTGTGGGGACATATGCCCCTTAAAGAGATATAAAAACACACACACACTACTGCTTTACCCACACACTCACACATATCCGGCATTATTTCTCTCCATCTGTCTCAGGATAGAGTGTGTGGGTGGAGAGAGGGATGCAGATAAAGAAGGGAGAGAGAAACAGACAGAGGAAAGATGAGAAGATGACAAAGGGAGAAAAGATAAAAGACACTGTTCTCTATATCCATTTTATCTACTCATCAATTTATTTATTTTTGAAATTTATTTTCTTTCCCTCTGTTCTCTCTTGTTTGTTCCTCACTTCATCCCACCATCACTCCTTCTCTATTGCTTCTTCTCTCCATCCTTACCTCCCTTTATTTTCTATTTTCTCCTAATGTTCTCTCTCTCTCCTTTTATTCTCTTTAACTCTGTTCTTCCTCTCTTTTATTCTCTCTCTCTCTTCTAATTCTACACTTTCTCACTTTTTTCTCACTCTCTCTGTTCTTTCTCTCTTCTCTCTTTCTCTTTGTTTTTTGATCCCTCTATTCTCTTGCTGTCTTTCTGTTCTCCTTCTCCTCCTCTTTCTGCTCTCCCTCTGTTCCTCTTAATCCCTCAGTTCTCTCCATCTGTTCTTTCATTTCCTCTTTTTTGCTCTCCCTCTGTTCCTCTCGCTCCATTTTTTTTCACATTCTCTCTAACTTTTCTCTCCTCCTAAGTTCCCTTTATCCTCCCATTCTCTCTCTCTCTTTCCCTCTCTCAGGATGGTGTGATTAAGGATGTTTTGTGTTTCATGTTTATTATAATGAGAGCTCTGTTCTGTATAAACTCCTCCACTGTGGCTCTCTCTCTCCATCTCTCCGTCTCTCTTTTCAACGCTCCTGTTTGAACCTTTTACACAATAAATGAGAGGAGACACGACCTCCACACACACACACACACACACACACACAGAATAAAGAGCTCTCTTTTGTGTGTGAAACAGAAGCTCTGCGTGTCTCTAATCAGCCTGTACTTCATTAAGCCTCATGAATATTAATGAGCGGCTCGACACAAAGCGGCCAATCGGCTCGTCCGCCGGCCCACGCTCATCAGAATCCCAAATTCACTCCCACAAAGGCGAGAGAGGAATTAAAGAAAACGAGGTGGAACATCACAGGAACGGGTTTCAGTGTTTTCTCCTGGAAAGGAGCTGGAGTGAAGATCTCATGCTACAGAGATCCAACACTATGATGAAGGTGAACTGCACCACAGGAACCTCCTTCTCACCTTCATCACTACCTGACACACCCGTGCTCAAAGAATCTCCACACAACAGAGGAACATTCCAGATAAACGGTGTAAATAACACAAGATCTCAGCAGAAGTAATCAAAGGAACTTCATCAAAAATGTGAAATATCAGGAAGCGTTTCAGAGTGAAGTGACAGTTTGTGGGAGAAGGAAGTGCGCTGATATAAAATCCAAATCAAGTAAAAAATCAACAATTTAACACAAATATTCAGGTGTAAAAGAGCTACAAATTACACTCCAAATAGATCCTAAACCGGGCATGCAAATTAATAGTAAATAAGTTAATATAATAAACTATAACTAAAACTTTAGTAGCTGGATAATTGATGAAGTCTGAAAGATAACTAGCTAAAAATATATCAAACTCATAACCATAAAAAGCTAATCTAACATGTTAAGCTAATTCTCAAAAACATAACTAGCTAGCTACATTAGCCAAAGCTAATTAAAAGCTAATTTATTCCTGAACACATTATGGATAAACATCTAATGTATAGTTATATGGACTGATTTATCACATCTATGGACAAAAAGCATTGTACGTAACATTGAATAACTAGTTAATTTATCAAACTAATAACAACTAGCGAACATATGAAGCCGATTTAAAAAAAATCACAACTTATATAGCTAACTAATTTACTGAACTCGTGTAAAACTAGCGAGATAATTGTACACTGCACAATAAATGATATTTAAACAGATTATTTAATAAAGTAATCTCTAAACTATAACCAGAACCAATCTGCTGTATCTCAATAATAAATCAACCCAGCATGTCAAAGTTAATTCAATATTCACTCATTTACAGGATTTACGCAACTGTAGCAGTGTGTGTATGTGTGTGTGTGTGTGTGTGTGTGTGTGTGTGTGTGTGTGTGACCTTCTTTATTCTCCTCGTTATTGTGCTTCTTCAGCCACTGAATATTCTTCCTGATGGCCTCCAGATACGACTCGGACTTTCCTGCATGACCTGCAGAGAGACGGTGGGAGGAGGAGGAGGAGAACATATTAACTGAGATTATATAAGAGTGTGTGTCTGTGTGTGTGTGTGTGTGTGTGAGATGTTTTATTACTCAGATGTCCCAGATTTGTTCTGATCACACTGTACACGGATATTAAAGTACAGCCGAGATGCTCGTCTTTGTCTGTCTCTCTCTCACACTCACACACACACGCGCACACACACGTACACACACACACACACGCACACACGTACACATACACACAGAGTGTTTATTCATTATTTATAGAAATCTTGTGTTGTAGCCCAGACTTCAGCCGTGGCTCTATCTGACCTACATTCCACTTACAATGGGAAACGTCGCCATGGCAACCAGGCTCAGTAAAAAGAGTTATTATTATGGGATGTTATTTTTCTTCACTGCAGTGAATCCATCCATCCATCCATCCACCCATCTATACATCCATCCATCCATCCATCCCTCTGTTGATGATGAAGATTATGATGATGCAACCCTTACTATTCTCTGTCACTGTTCTCTCGTCCTTGGTTGAGTCCTTCAAGTTCTCATATTCCCTCAGCATTTTGGCGGTTTCCTCTTTCGTGTTGTCATCGTCATCCACTGCTGGAGGAAAGGATGGAGAGACTTATGCTTCAGATATCAGCATGCACACACATATACACACACACACACACACAGACAAAATACACCAGAAGTATTGGCACCCTCTGTAACACTAGACACAGCAATAATTTTTTACAATATTGATCCTTTGGCAAGATAAATGCTGGGTGTTTCAGAAGTATTGGCACCCCATCCTGTGGTTTATTCCTTTATGTGTATCTGTACTTTACTAAAGTTTTTGTGTTTGTGGTGCAACTTTTTTTCTCAACTACATTTAGTGAAATTAGTCATTCCTTTTTATTAATGACAAGAAAAAACAGATCAAACATGCAGTAACACAGCAGTGAGGGTAGGGGGGCGCTGTGTTTAGAAGGTGTTGTGATAGGTGGTATCTACTGATCACTAACATACAGGTGAACATGGACCAGAACAGGAATAAATGATAAAGAAACTTGTGACTGGAACTCACCACAACACCCGTTTGGGTTTGTGATCATAATAATTAATATCACTCTGTGTTTCATCTTTAATGTCATTCTATTTATAGATTGGTATGTTAAAAAGTCACATTTCAATATTTTCACATAAAAAATGATAACAGGAACATTATAATAATAAATCAGTACTTTAGAGAACTAAGTACCGCTGTATATTTTAGATGTTTTTGTATACAATCTGTTTTTTTTTTTTTCAGTGTTAATGGATGAAGGTGTTGTTGTTTATTGCCTGTAGGGGGCGTGATGCTGACAGGACCCAGGGTCTTCCCGAGCTTGTTCTTGGTTTGGGTGGCGATCATGTTGTCCAGGTTCTCTGCAGAAGGACGAAATAAGAACGATGAATTTTACACGAATTTCCGACGAATATGGCCAAATTTACGGGCGATATTTCACTCTAATGTAGATAAGGTAAGTTTATTTTATGTAAAGAGATTACATACGAGTTACATACAACAACACAGGTATTAGAGAAAATTCAGACTCAAAACCTTTATATTTGTATTTCCAATTGATCAAATTAAATGTATTACACTTATCTTTGCCAATTTTGTTGCAGCGACTTCCATAAAATCTCAGAAGTGCATTCTGGGTAATTTGTGACATCAGGTTGAATTTCCAATCTAATTAAATTCACTTCCGTGGAAACAGAGACAGGAAGTGGCACCAGAATCAATTACAATCCAGGACTAAAGACGTCAGCGTGAGGTTCCAATGTCTCCAAGCTGTCACACACACACACGCATGTGGACGGTTTCCTGTTGGAACCGGTTTAAAGCAGTGTCTTGTCTCCAAGCAGCGCTTCTGTATTTGCACGCCGTCTTTACTGGCCTGATGTACGTAAAGGTTTCCATAGCGACCTCACGATCGGACAGAAAACAAACCCGTTATCTGTGTTTTGTTAATAAGAACGCTCACCTTGTTAGTGGAGACCTTCTGGTCGGTACCAAGCTACGCTTTTCATTTTATTAGAACTAAATCAGGACTAAAACTGTGGAAATAAAACCCTGTATGTTCAAAAATATGTTATTTTTATACTTATAATAATTTATTAGCCTTATAAAGACACAAACGGGGCATGGTGGCTTAGTGGTTAGCACGTTCGCCTCACACCGCCAGGGTGTGTTTCCCCCCGGTCCAAAAACATGCACGGTAGGTTGATTGGCACCTTGGAAAAATTGTCCCTAGTGTATGAATGTGTGTGTGTGTGTGTGTGTCCTGTGATGGGTTGGTATTCCATCCAGAGTGTATCCTGCCTTAATGCCCATAGACGCCCGAGATAGGCACAGGCTCCCCGTGACCAGAGGGAAGATCGGATAAAGAGGTAGAAGATGAATGAATTAATGAATAAAGACACAAACGGGACAAAAAATTCACTTTGAAGTGTTCAACTGCATCATCAAATCTTCCAGCCGATCAGGTTTCTGTATGCAAATGAAGGGGGAGGAGCCATTGTTTTTAGTGAAAACTAGTACAATACTGAAGAGTTTAAGTGAAATTTTATGTAAAATTCTTTTTTTTTATCCACGACGTTGACAAAGTTATAAAATATTTGAGTGAACTTTAACAGTCATGTTTAGGATACTTTCTATGTTTATATTTAGGGTATTACAGATATGAGTAGTTTTTAAGCTATATAACCACACTTTAATTAACTTTATTTAACTTAGTTAACATACTGCAATCATTAAATATTAAAATAAATTAATATTTTAATCTATTGACAGCCCTAATATATCCTATATATATATATATATATATATATATACACACACACACACACACACACACACACACACACACACACATACACACACACACACACATATATATATATATATATAAGTGAGAATTTGTATCTATGGATAAAGAATGGATAAAGTATATACGTATACTTTTATACCTATATCAATATATCAAGGAGCAACAAAAGTCGTATGAATGAAAAATAAGAAATACTGATTGAAATGATATGAGATAATACAGATAAATAGATTTGAATTCTCTGAGAAGATTGAAACTCAGCTCCTGCTTCATCATGGAAAAGTAAACATTTTCTAATAAAAGCTATAAAGCTGAGAGCGAGAACAATACAAACAGCTTTCATAAACATTAGGCAGCTGCTCTGTGTGTGTGTGTGTGTGTGTGTGTGTGTAGCTCTGATAAGGGCAGCTTGCTTTTCAAACACACACAAAAGCACCACAGTCACCATTGCCGTCTATTGTTTATCCCGATATACACATACAGTTATTGTTTCTGTGGTAACGGTGATTCTCAGGACAACACGTGTACAGGATCACTGACGTCAAAACGTTTCCTGTGTTACGTTAATGAAAGGAAGGAGTCTCCAGTGTCACAGGTCCAGTTATG
>JACRUU010000019.1:21434345-21466845 GCA_030449085.1 Kryptopterus vitreolus
CAAACTGCCAGTCTTAGGTCCTTGAGCAAGGCCCTTACCCCTCTGTGCTACAGGGGGCGCCGCTCTGACTCTGTGCTCTGACCCCAACTTCCTGACGAGCTGGAGTATGCAAAAATACAACCCAGCTCAGTGGTTAAGGCATTGGGATACTGATCAGCCCATTATAGCCAAGCTGTCACTCTGTTCTCCAGCTTACAAACAAACTGGAAGAAACAATTTCAATTTCAAGTGAGACAAATAAAAGGCTGTTCTATTCAGGTACTATTAGTTGAATTTAAGTTGAAGTTTAGTTGACCCTACAGCAAATGAATAAAGAATTGGGGCGATGTAGCAAAAGAAAATTCATTTCTTACAGTTTAGTGTAAGAAAAACTGTTTCTTACAGTTTTACTCCTAAAAATTGTTTATTTCTTCTGATCTTCTGTTTCTCTGCAGAATAGATTAGCATACATCATTTTAACCCAAATGAATCCATTTTGGAAGCCCAAATTAATTTGCTCAAGATTTGCAAAATTACTACATTTTGGAAGCATGTGTTAGTTTATATGGAAACTCAAATTAAAACATTTCTCCAATCTGGAAACGAAAAATGATAAACCCGTTTTATCCAATCTGGCAACTTTCTACAATCTAATCTGGCAACCTGCAATAAATCACCTGGCAACGAACATAAATTCAAACTGGCAACCCAAATTAATCCACTTTGGCAACCCGACCTGACCCGCATCACTCAGAGTCTACAGCTGATTTGGGAGATGAACAAACATGAACAAATGAACACACACACACACACACACACACACACACACACACACACACACACACACACACACACACACACTTGAGTGAATAGATTTTATACAGACTTTTATGTGAACTTGTGTTTTGTGTGTGTGTGTGTGTGTGTGTGTGTGTGTGTGTGTGTGTGTGTGTGTGTGTGTTCTGTTATATATTCTTAATTTGTAATTGTTCAAGGTTCTCTACAGAACGTGATGTTAAATATGATGTTCGGCCCTCAGGTTACAGACTTCAACAGTGATACAAACAATCACGTGTGGTGTTTATTCTTCAACAATATAATAATAATAATAATAATAATAATAATAATAATAATAATAATAATAATAATAATAATACTAATAATAATACACATACTTCAAAATTCCTCCTAACAAAATGAATAAATAATTCATTCATTCATTCATCTTCTACCGCTTTATCCGATCTTCACTCGGGTCACGGGGAGCCTGTGCCTATCTCAGGCGTCTATGGGCATTAAGGCAGGATACACCCTGGATGGAATGCCAACCCATCGCAGGGCACACACACACACACACACACACACACACACACACATTACACACACACATACACTAGGGACAATTTTTCCAAGGTGCCAATCAACCTACCGTGCATGTTTTTGGACCGGGAGGAAACTGGAGAACCCGGAGAAAAACCTCCTTGAGGCACGGGGAGAACATGCAAACTCCAGACAACACACACATGGACCGAGCCGGGAATCGAACCCGGATCCTGGCGGTGTGAGGCGAATGTGCTAACCACTACGCCACAGTGCCTCTGAATAAATAATATTGACAGTAAATTATAAATAGAATACAAAAATAATTAATCAGAACAAGTTTTGTTTCTGAAACTATAAAATAAATACAAATTAAGTTTTACAAATAAACGTTTTTAAATACTTAAAATGACTGTTAAAATAATAAGAAAAAAGAAAAGTAAACCATCAGTATAATATTAAAACAGTGAAATCTCAAAAGAGAGATTAAATGTCATAAAGCAAGTCAACTTTTACTGTAGTCACAACACACACACACACACACACACACACACACACACACACACACACACACACACACACACACACACACACACACACACACACACACACAGCACTGGTAGAATATTAACCTCATCACCCAGGGGGTTTCCCCGTGTTTTTGTTTTGTTTTTCCTGGGGATTTGAAATTAAGGCAAATGGTGTGTTTTTACCCCTATTTTATCCTACAGGAAAGAAAACACAAAAGTTCATAGAACAGCTGATAAAAAACTATTTTTTCTCACGAGTTGTTCTTGAAAAGTTGTGTTCAGGTGTGCTGGACTGAGTCCTTATTACTCAGAACCTGTCCACAGGAGAATCCTATTCTTCTCACAGTGTACCCGCACTGCCCTCTGGTGGCGAACCGCGCAAGCTACACGTCAATGACCTGCACACATTTCGGCAGCTTTATTTACAAATAATCTACCAGTTATTGCTTATATTTACTTATATTACTTATATTTATTAACCAACCAACAAAACTCAATATCCAACTTAATATTGAGAAACCACTTGTTTTTATAAATGCCTTAAATTATAGACTAGAAGGCTTAAATCGGGACGTCAATTGTAAAGGAATGAATTAATTAGGTATTTGATAATGTCTACATGACTCTACATTCTGTACAAACCCATGTACTGTGACTTTGGAAACAGAGCTCTTACTTTGACACACACACACACACACACACACACACACACACACACACGCACGCACGCACGCACGCACGCACAGTGTGGGTGTTGGCTGGCTTCACACTCTTCCCTACACACAGAGCAGTGTTGGTTGTGTTGTTTTGTGTTGTTCATTAACATCAGAAAGTTCTAAAAGCAGGACATGATGTTGTACAGGAGTGTGTGCAGAATCCTGTGCAGAATAAAAACAAACCCAGTGCCGCTGTGCTGCAGGTGAGATTACTTCACACACACACACACACACACACACACACACACACACACACACACACACACACACACTCACTCACTCACTCACTCACTCCTGTTAGTGTTTTAATCCTGTTTTTATTGTTGTATTTTTTTACATTAGATTTATAAACTGGCGCTACTAGGGGAAAGTTCATTACAGTCAAGGGTCAAGGTCACGTGTGCACCAACTAGTGACGTCACGCCGCTCATACTGTCTATTTTTTTTTTCGTCATACTGTCTTATCCTGCAGGAAGGTGTTACAGTATGTTGAGATGAAAGCGTGATGAGCCACGGATGTAATAGTGTACAATTATATTTGTACCATTTTGTGTGTTATGAATAAAACATAAAACGAATAATAAATATAAAATCTAAAATATTGTCCCCGTGTTTCCTGATTATGGTTTATAAATATGCTGCCTGACGTTCTTGGTGCTCCATAATTTTACCATTATGGTGAAACCTCCAGTAGGGGGCGTGGCTCAACACCGCGATTAATGAACTGCACCCATTATGCGCTTCAGAGTGATTCCGATAGGTAGGGAAGTAATCACGTGGCAGTGATGTAACGGTATAATTGTGTAAATCACGTGGCAGCATTCCAGGCCACGACATGGTGAAAATTCAGGGTCTTTAGCTTCAGTTTATAGCAAACATCAGGAACTCAGGAACTTTATCCATGTCATAGTTGTTTGGAACTTCTTATCTGCAGTTGGGAATTTCCTGTAAACATTTGGTCATTTTGTTGTTAGAGAATGGTACAGAAAACAAGAAACATTTCAGTGAGTGACGAGAGAGGAACAGTCTCATCAACTCTCAGTGTATCAGTCACATCAACACCAACAAAAAAACATGATACAACCATCCTCATTCTTCACACGTCTCCGCAGTTTTCCTCCATACGTATCTCTGATCGTTTTGCACAAACACATATTTTTCTTTCATCTTGCCACTGGGTTGTGCTGATCACCTCTGGCACATCTGTACATAATTTGGATCCTGATTGGGATCATTATAGTGTGTGATTCTCCTGCTAATAACTCCACGCTAATAACGCCGGTTACCTCCCAGAATGCACTCGCAGCAGGGTGACTCTCCGTCCCCGTTTCGCCCTGAGACCTCGGTGGCCAAGACGCTGATGGACATCGGGACGCGGCGGATTTTCTCAGAGGAACACGACCTGTTCAGGCAGAACGTCCGCAGGTTCTTTAAGGAAGAAGTGGTTCCTTACCACACGGAGTGAGTGCGCCGGCTGCGTTCCAAATCACACACTGCCCTCACACACTGCTTCTGAAGAACACTCGTTAAAGTGCCCTTTGCCGTAACTGAGCCAGAATCAGAGAATCCGGTCAGGTGATGAGTCATGCCTCATTACTGCTGACTCAATTCTTATCAAATATTTGTTTACATTTTTTTCATGAATCTGTTTATAGAATTTTTATAATAATTACAACAGTTGCTTGAGGTTACAGTGTAACGGTATAAGATGAGATTGCAGTGTAAAAGTGTAAGGAGGTCACACACACTGTACACACATATACACACATACAGGTTACAGTGT
Source organism: Kryptopterus vitreolus (assembly GCA_030449085.1). Classification (NCBI taxonomy): domain Eukaryota; kingdom Metazoa; phylum Chordata; class Actinopteri; order Siluriformes; family Siluridae; genus Kryptopterus; species Kryptopterus vitreolus. Next base: position 21,438,674 of record JACRUU010000019.1, read on the forward strand.
AACAGTGTAAGCAGGTTACACTGTTACAACATAACCTCCTTACACTGTTACACTGTAACCTCTTTACACTGTTACACTGTAACCTCTTTACACTGTTTACAGTGTAATCTCATTACACTGTAACCTGACACAGGTCTGAGAGAATGTGTTGATCTTAGGTTTTTTTTTTACCTGAATAAGCCTTTGGAAAGTTTTGTTATATATTTGTAAGATCAATAATTAACTTGAGTGGTTTCAATCAAACAATAAAAATGTGTGTGTGTGTGTGTGTGTGTGTTTACAGGTGGGAGAAGGCCGGTGAGGTCAGTAGGGAGCTGTGGGAGAAGGCAGGGCTGCAGGGGCTACTTGGTGTTTACACTCCTACTGAACACGGTGGTGTTGGCGGAGACCTGCTCTCTGCTGCCATTGTGTGGGAGGAGCAGTGAGTTAACCTGAGTTCTCTTTTATTTTACCCCTCTCTCTTCCTGGCTCTCTCCCCTCCTGGACATGAATAAATAATAAAAGTCCTGTCACCGTGTGCCTGTGTGTTTAGGATGTACTCGAACTGTTCAGGTCCTGGTTTTTCTCTGCATTCAGAGATTGTGATGCCGTACATCAGCCATTACGGCTCTCAGGCTCAGATTGAGCGCTTCCTGCCCAAGATGGCTGCTGGGAAATGCATCGGTGCCATAGCCATGAGTGAGCCAGGGGCCGGAAGGTGAGACCCTGAGACCCTGTCCACCCAATAACATCACACACCTGTATACAGACTTATGTTACAGATATCACTACAGTCTACATTTGTGTAATGTAAGTAACAGTTGTGTAACATAAGTAAGTGTGTGTGTGTGTGTGTGTGTGTGTGTGTGTGTGTGTGTAGTGATATTCAGGGAGTGAAGACGTATGCTGGTAGAGACGGCTCTGACTGGATCCTCAATGGAAATAAGGTAAGAACAGATGCTGAAATCTTTTTCTTGTACATTAATAAATACAATTTGATTTAATTTGTAATAAAGTAAAAATATAATTTAACCCTGTCCATGTCGCACCCCTCGCCCCGTCACACCCGTGCCCCTGTTACATCCCCCACCCAATCACAACCTTCGCCCCTGTCGCACCCCTTCCCCCTGTTGCACCCCTTGCCCCCACCACAAAACCTTGTCCCGTCACACCCCCTCACCCCATCACACACACCCCTCCCCGTCACATCCCCTGTCCCTGTGTTACAAAACCCCCACGCCTTTTTCCCCCCCCTCTCCCCTGTCACCCCCCCTGTCTCCCCTGTCACACACCCCGCCCCGTCACACACACCGCCTCGTCACACCCTCTGCCCCACCGTTGCACCCCCTGAACCCCCCTCTCACCCCCGGTCTCCTGCAGGTGTTTATCAGTAACGGGTGGATGAGTGATCTGGTTATTGTTGTCGCTGTGACGAATCGTGATGTGAAATCAGCAGCTCATGGACTCAGTCTGTTCCTGGTGGAAAACGGCACAAAGGGTTTCACTAAAGGGCGTAAATTAGAAAAGATCGGCCTGAAAGCACAGGTACGTCCTGGTTAATCACCACTTACTCACACTTCTGTGTTTGTACACAAAAACAAGTGTTTATTTCAATAATTAACATGCGCATGAATAAATATGGACATTTATTTATACCAGTATGATTATTATTATTAATGAAACATAGAGCATGAAAACAAAACATGCCTGTTAACGATTTAAAGTTTGAAACTACGTAAATAATCAGGAACACCAAACTTTTGCTACGTTTCCACATGGATGCTTTTAATTGCCAGATGTGTGCTTCATGTGGATTTTGGTGTTTGGTTTGAGACTCGGTGCAGTAACTCTAATGTTTATGGATTGTAATTATGTTGTAGTTTGTTTGTTTATTTATTTATTATTTCTGAGTAAAGAAAGTACTTGAAAGTACATGAATAAATATGTGTTGCGGCAGAGGTTGTAATTTCACCTTTTTTTATATTTATATATATTTGTGTGTGTAGGACACAGCAGAGTTGTTTTTTGAGGACGTTCGCCTCCCCGCTGATTCTGTACTCGGAGAACCGAACAAAGGATTTTATTATCTAATGAATGAACTTCCTCAGGTCTGTCTATCCATCTAGCACTCTATCTGCATTCTATCATTCTATCTCTCTGTCTACATTCTATAACTCTATCTCTATTTACACTTCATCTTTTGCTCCATCTATTTCTTTCCTTCTGTCTTAGTTTTTCTTTCTTTCTTTTTTCTCTTTAACTATTACGTTCCTTTTGTCTTTATACACTCCCTCAAACAAAGTTAGTTTTTATGCTGTTTAAAGGAGAATAAACACTGTATTTACTGTCCCCCTTCTCTCTGTCTCCCCCTACAGGAGAGGTTGATAATTGCAGTAATGGCTTTGGCCAGTAGTGAGTTTATGTTTGAGGAGACTCGGAGATACGTGACTCAGAGGAAGGCGTTTGGGAAAACCGTCGCTGATCTACAGGTATGACTTTAAGAAATAAATAACTACAACATAATTAAAACTTCTTACGGCTGGTCAGATTTATTTATAGTGTTTTTAACAGTGAACTTTCTCACAGCAGCTTTATAGAGATTTTATAACGTAGAAAAACCTGAGGAGCCCGAGTCCATTACAGATCCATCATGAGGTTCAGTGATGGACGCAGTGAAACATCATGTTTTTTTTTTAAAACACATTTTGTAAATGACGTTTTATCGTGCAGGAGTTTTTTTCACTCTTTATTTAAAAATTTGAGAAAATAATTTTAAAGACACAGCGCTCCCTTTAAACGCTAACAAAATACTTTACTTTGTTCTCAATAACTCGGTATAACGAGTTCAGATTGAAGCAAGAAAAATCGACATTATCTGAACAAAAGCACCCTTAGTGGTCACATGTGACCTACATGTTTAATAACAAATAAATAAAAATCAGTAGGTGATTCTGAAGAGTTTTTCCACCTCTGGATTTTTAAACCTCATTACACATGTATTCACACTCACTACATTGTATCATCCCCCTCCCTCTCTCTGTACAGACAGTGCAGCACAGATTAGCCAAGTTAAAGACGGAGATCTGTGTGGGTCGAGCTTTCGTTGACAACTGCCTCCATCTGCACAGTGAGAAGAAGCTGGACTCCGGCACGGCCTCCATGGCCAAATACTGGTCTCTCTCTCTCTCTCTCTCACTCACACACACACACACCCACCAGATTATTTACTTTATGTATTTATCTTCTCCTGAAATGTTCTGCATTGGTCTCTCTATCTCTCTCTGCAGGGCGTCAGAGTTACAGAATAAAGTGGCCAATCAGTGTCTGCAGCTGCATGGTGGGTGGGGCTACATGTGGGAATATCCAATTGCCAAGTGAGTAAAACACACCAACCAATCAGAGATGGTTATACGTTTACTGTTAGTATTGTATCATTCAATCCATAACTCTAAACTCCGACCCATAACTCCAACCTTCAACTCCAACCTGTAACTCCATCTGGTAATAAGAACCTGTAGCATATCTTGACCTTGAGGAGTTTTGTTCCGGTTCCTCACATGTTTTTCTCCCACCTTCTGGTCCTTAGAGCTTTCGTGGACTCTCGTGTGCAGCCCATCTACGGAGGAACCAATGAGATCATGAAGGAGCTGATCGCTCGCACCATCGTGGGACAGAGATAGGCGAGTGGTGTGGGATAAGAGGGGATCGGACCCGAGACCTCGAGAGACGCCGGTTCCTTGTCCTCAGGTCCGGATCTCAAATAATCCGTTCTCCTAACGTTCATCTGACACCTTCATCTGGTTTCTGTTTGTGTGGAAAGGAGTGGAATAAAGTCTGATTAATAAATATGAGAAATCTGGAATTATAGGAAATTAACATTCTCTAAACATTATAAATAATTATTATTATAAATGTAAGTGTGTGTGTACAGTAACAGGATCAGCTTATAATAAAACATCACACCATCAATCAGACATGATTTAAATCCCGTTTCTGCATCAACGTGCTTCAGGTCTTCTTTCTATCTGGAGATCATCAGCATGTCTCCGACTTGAACAGGTCTGGTGTGTGTGTGCGTGTGTGTGTGTGTGTGTGTGTGTGTGCGTGTGTGTGTGTGTGTGTGTGTGTGTGTGCATGTGTGTGTGTGTGTGTGTGTGTGTGTGTGTGTGTGTGTGTGCACGTGCGTATATCATGAAATCATTTCACATTTTTCTACAGAATTTTCAGGTTTAAACACTCCTGCTGTAAATCATCCTCGACTGTATGGATATAAACTACATCTCTGTAAAAACATAATTGCAATATTTTTTATTAAAATAACACGTCTCATATGATAGTATGTAAAGTTGTTGTTTTTTGACAGACACACACACACCTCTGTATAACAATGCTGGTAAATACTACTGCATGTAGGCCTTGTCTGTTTTTTCTTCTCCTTCAGCCATTGTGGGGCAACAAAAATAGCTAAATTGGACCCAATCTAGAAAATCCAATCAATGGCTCTGAATACGGTGATGTCATCATACGCCTGCTAGAGGGCGCTGGTGACACCAACTCAAAATCTGATTGGTCGAAGCAGCAGTCTCATCAACATTTATTCTGTGTTAGAGGTGCTGCAGAATGGATTGTGAAGGCGTCCAGGCAGACTTCTCTGACTTTCACTCTGCCTGGCAACAAATGAAGGCTGAAATGTGATTGGTTAAATGCTTTAATATGAAAATACATGTCTGGTAGCTAGCTGCACAAGCATCGGAAAAGCAACGACATTTGCTTATGGCGGATATGAAAGGAAGCGAATAGACCATTTGGAATTATTGAATAAGTACTAATGGGCAAAATATAAGTAATATCAGTTTGTGATTCTGATATTTCTTAGGCCAGCAGAGTAGGCCTTGCAGGCCCTGACGGCCCACCACTGATAAACACGGCTACTCATTGGACATACACATGTTATTTGGAAAATCTGCGTATGTAAATTGTCCTGCATTGCTTGGTGCAAGCTCACAAGAATTCCACTCATCCTTGTGGTGATGTGACAATAAAGTGACTTGACTTGACAATGAACTGATACCTAAATGGTTTTGGAAGTTGAGATTAATTAATTAAATGAAACTAGTAGAATTTATTTTTAACAAGCATAAACTGACAATGTAAGAAACAACAAACAGTTGTAAAAAAAAATCAATTATTTGAAGGTGCACAAGCGTTTGAAATTTGTTAAAAAGCAACAAGAAATGTTCATTATGATAACGCCAATCAGTAACTCCAATTTTTATCTTGACCTTGAGGAGTTTTGTTCCGGTTCCTCATGTTCTTATCCCTCCTTCTGGTCCTCAGAGCTTTCGTGGACTCTCGTGTGCAGCCCATCTACAGAGGAACCAATGAGATCATGAAGGAACTGATAGCTCGCACCATCGTGGAACAGAGATAGACGAGTGGTGTGGGATCAGAGGGGATCGGACCTGAGACCACAAGAGACGCCGGTTCTAGATCACAAATAATACGTTCTCCTAACGTTCTCCTAAAGTTCATCTGACACTTTCATCTGGTTTCTGTTTGTGTGGAATAAAGTCTGATTAATAAATATGAGAAAGCAAAAATTATAGGAAGGCGGGAAAATAATATTATCTAAACGTGCATGTGGCTGAACTCGTTAGTCTTCATTCCTCATGGTTTCATTTGCAATGTTTTCTGGTATGTGAGATTGTCAGGTATGAGAGTGGGTCTTGAACCCTCTGTGTTGTGTTGACATGTTGGAACACAATTGTAGAGGCATTCGAGATCGAAAAGTTGATCATCTTTAAGGAAGGAGGCAAAAACAAGCTTGAGAAAAGGATAACAAAAAGGCAATTGGAAAATATAAGAAGGTGTAAAAATAGGTTCTTCCATAAGCACGGGAATAGAAACCATAAAACAATAAATGGCAACAATAATGATAGAATACACCAGTATTATTATTATGGAAAATGCACAAGGAAAGACAGCAGGAGGCTCAGAAACACAACCAAAATGAGGGGAGTAAGTCCAGGCAAAGACAGGAAACATGGAATCTCAAAACACAGAAAAACACAGAAAACAAAATAAAAACAGCAAAACAAGGCAAGTGTAGAAGGGGAATTTGACTAGGGAAGATCGAGAAATAGGGTCGACTGGAAACCAACAGGACTTTGAAAAACAATTCTAAAAAACCGCTTGGAATAAAAACAACACTAGGACCGACATACAAGAGGAAAGGGTACAAAAGTAAGACAACAAACAAAGTAAAACAAATCAAACAGAAAACAATGTAACACTGGCAAAACAGAGGCAAAGCTGGAGGAACAACAGGAGACTAGAACATGCAACCAAAGCAAAAAAAGAACTTACAGGGACTAGGCAATGCAGGGAACTTATACTCTGGAAACATGGAAGAAACACGAAAAAAAGGGCCAAAGCAAACAACAATATAAACACCAATACAAATACTAAAAGAAAATAATAGTCTAACATGGACAAAAGCAAAAAATGTTTTTAATGTGGTAGAATAGGTGTATGAGGCACGGTGGCGTAGTGGTTAGCACGTTCGCCTCACACCGCCAGGATCCGGGTTCGATTCCCGTCTCGGGAATGTGTGTGTGGAGTTTGCATGTTCTCCCCGTGCCTCAAGGGGTTTTTCCCCGGGTTCTCCGGGTTTCCCCCGGTGCAAAAACATGCACGGTAGGTTGATTGGCACCTTGGAAAATTGTCCCTAGTGTATGAATGTGTGCGTGAATGTGTGTGTGTGTGCCCTGCGATGGGTTGGCATTCCATCCAGGGTGTATCCTGCCTTAATGCCCATAGACGCCTGAGATAGGCACAGGCTCCCCGTGACCCGAGGAAGATCGGATAAAGCGGTAGAAGATGAATGAATGAATGAATAGGTGTATTCCCCTGTAAGATTATATAATTGACAATTCAGGTGGCCGGATGTGCGGCAATATTACGTCCCTGCCACTGGCATCAGCTGAGGTTGTGGTTATTAGCGGGTGGCTTTGAGACGAGTTACAAATCACAGCTAAATGCCAGGGGTAAGTCCCAAGCATATAGTTAATATTAGTGTTTGTATTTGTCAATCTCAATGCCCATAGGTTGTTGCGTACCGACAGGTATGTTTAGAGGATGTTTCACTTCTCTGTGGGACTCTTTTGGAGGGTTCGTAAATCATTTCCATTTAATATCTGTTACCAACATTTTGGGTGGCATCAGGCGGCATCAAGGCAGGATACCATCGTGCCAACCCATCGCACACACTTTCTCTCTTCTCTCTCTCTCTCTCTCTCTCTCTCTCTCTCTCTCTCATCATCACACACACACACACACACACACACACACATTCATACACTAGGGACAATTTTCCAATTTTTCCAACCGTGCATGTTGTTTTTTGTATTTTTTTATTTTATTGGACTGAGGGGAACCCGGGGAGAAAACCCCCTGAGGCACGGGAAGAACATGCAAACTCCACACACGGCGGGAATCGAACGTGTGAGACGAACGTGCTAACCACTATCTACTAACCACTGTGCCCCTCGGCTGCTTTCTCTGGTAGGTACGTTTTTATTATCCGAGGGTAACTGGGTTTCATTTTTATGACTTTATATATTAATGTTTATTGAGCTTATAAGTGATGTTCCTCACTTGAAGCTGAGCACCGGCATATGAACAACGCTGCTGTCTTGTTCCATGGACCTGTTTTTGTTCTTGTCAATATTGGTTTGGTTTACATTGGTTAATGTATTTTTTTATGAGAGCAGCTTTTTATTTCTTTTGTTTTATGCGCTGGTATGAAGATTGTTTTATGTTCGGTTTTCTTTTCTCTTTGGGATCTCTGGAATCCTTTATCTTTTCTTTTATTGATTTTTCTGTTATTAGAGTTGAGCCCTGATTGTAGAAAGGTGAGCATTGTTCCTTGGTGACCAGCAGAGGGCGGTGTTCACTAAGAATAATCCTTGATTCATTTGATTCCGTCACTCAGGGTGTGCTTTAGGATGAAGGACCTGAAGGCATGTGGCGTCCTTTGCAGTGAATTTACATCAGATATCAGAAACATTTTCACTCAGGGGCCCACATTGGCGTTTAGAATTTGACAGACGGGCCGCAACAAGACCACATCCATACATATCAAATAAACATATAAAAGGCATTAATGTTAATACTTAACGTATCACCGTGTTTAATCAGGAAATTGCAGGACAAGGTCAAATGAATGCAGTCAAAATTATGATACAATCTGATTTGGATAATTCTGTACCGATCTTCGTGATCCTGTTTAAAAGGACCAAGGGGCCGCATGTGGCAGTCGTTTGCCCCACCCGTGTTTTATATTGTAATAACACATTTTTATATTAATGATTAATTAATTTATATTTATGAATTTTAGAAAACTGTATTAATGAAATGTATTAATTTTTGTATAATAAATCTCTTTTCTCACCACCTCTACCTGCACATCATTATATCGGTGTCAGTGAAATGTACTTATGTATCCAATGTAATATGATTTATTACCGCTATAATATTACTAGTTTTAGAGAAAAGAATGGAATGTGACTCTTTAACACACCAATCTATAAATAGAATGATATTAAAGATCAAACACTGAATGATATTTATTATAATGATCACGAATCCAAAACCTTTCTACAATAAAATGGTGTAAATAAGGACACGGGTGTTGTGGTGAGTTCCAGTCACGAGTTTCTACATCATTTATTCCTCTACAAATGTTCTGCTCCATGTTCACCTGTACATTACATATAAACATATAATATGGAGCCTCACACAGTGCCCAATGAACCGGTGTATTGAAGGTTTTAAAACACTTTGTAATTCCCTCTGGATATCATACCATCTGCCAAATTTCCATAAATGTCCTTATTAACGATCACTCTGATCCCTACACACATCATTTATTCCTGCTTCCTGCACTTCATCTTTGAGCTCTGATTGTAGAAAGGTGAGCATTGTTCCTGTGTGACCAGCAGAGGGCGGTGTTCACTAAGACTTATCCTCACTGCATTTGCTTCTGTCTCTGGGTTTCCTTTTGGACGGTGGACCTGAAGGCATGTGATGACATTTGACCTTTCTTTCTTTCAGTATTTAGAGTGAATTTACAAATATAAGTTCTGCGCGTGAGACGCCATGAGAAATCCTCAATGAAGTGCCCTACAAAGTGTACACTGTCAGTAGGTACACTCCCTCTTTTATTAATCCTACATCAGTTTCATCACCATTAACACACACACAAACAATACCATATATAGTTCTAAAGTGGAATAAACGCACACACACATACACACACCAAGATATATCTCATGTAAGGTTCCATCTACACCATATCATGACAGACTGTGTGTGTGTGTGTGTGTGTGTGTGTGTGTGTGTGTGTGTGTGTGTGTGTGTGTGTGTGTGTGAGGGATGATGAGCTCCTTTGATGTGTGTGTGCAGTATAAAAATCTCTCATCTTGAGTCACAAAGCTGTAGTGGGTGGTGTGCGTGTGGTGGTGTGTGTGTGTGTGTGTGTGTGTGTGTGTGTGTGTGTGTTACTCTCTTGTGTTTTCCTTTCTCTTTATTTAGAATATGTAAATAATAATTCCAGGAAATGACACCTCATTCCAGAACATGTGATTTGACCCTTTCATCTTTATCTTCTTTTCTTTCACTATATCTTTTCCCGTTCATTCCTTTTCATTCTCTTTCACTATCCCCTCTTCTCTTTCTGCCATTCCTTTCACATTTCCCCATTTTTTGCCCCTTTTTCCTTTATTTCTCATTTCCTTACCCCACTCTTTTCCTTACCCTTTCTTTCCTTTTCCCTCTTTCCCCTTCCAGGTTTTTCCTTTTGCTCTTTCTTGTTCCCTCTTTCCTTCTTCATTTCCCTTTTTTCTTTCTTTCCTCTCCCTTCTTTCTTAATCATTTCCTTCTTTTTTCCCTTTTCCCTCATTCCTTTCCCTTTAAGAACCTGTGTGTGTGTGTGTGTGTGTGTGTGTGCTGAAAATGAGAGACACTGAATTCTTTACTTTAAATCAAACAGGTTTTATTTTCATCTCCTCCTTACACACACACACACACACACACACACACACACACACACACACACACACACAAAAAGCATTTTCTGGTGTCTTATCGCTTTCCAATGTATGTGATCTCCTCAAAACTTCACAAAGTTTACGTGATGAAAACAGAAGATCAGTAAAACACGCACATACACACACACGCACGCACACACACACACACACACACACACACACACACACACACACACACACACACACATGCAGAGGTTTGGATACAGATAAAAACCTAGCATTTTTATCATCATCCTGTCTTTCTTTCTTTCTTTCTTTCTTTCTGCGGAAAGAAGAAACCTTGTACCAGAGCGGAGGAGGAGGAGGAGAGGAACGACAGGAGAACAACACCAGTCAGGACTTAACTAGGAGAACAGGAGCAGTAAGAAAAACATCACAGAGCCCGGAGAAAGATGCTGAAGCACGCCATTCGTCCAGGCGATTGTTCACGCTGTCACTCAGGTCCAGGAAATGAGTGTCCGTAAAGAGGTGAAGGAAAAGAGATGGAATGGATAGAGGAGAAGTTCAGAGAGAATCGATGAAGTGCTGCACTATAAGTTGAGGAGATGTACAGAGTGTTCATGGTCATGGTCAACTACTAATACCTGAATATCACGAGATTCTGCGCTCTGATTGGACAGAAGGTGATGATTCATTCTCAGGTTCACATTAATGCTCTCGTTCTCGTAAGCTAGCATTTCCATAGCAACGGCTTGGAAGGAGTCTCCGATGTAACAACAGGAATACGGAGATCCCTCAGAGGGAAGGTGCGTTCACTGCTGCTGTAACAAAGGAGACAGAGGTTTTTTTTAAATGTAACAAATATAAATAAATGTAGTGGGAAATTAATTGTAGCATCCGAGGAATAAACTGTAAACGACGATGATGTCATTGGTGTAACTCGCTCACTCTGTGAAGGTTCATTTCAGGTTCTATTGATGAGGAAACTGATGTCTGAAGATTAGGAAAGGATCTTAATGCTAAAGCTATTGGACTTTGAATTCCAGCCACACTTGGGCCCCTTGAGCAAGGCTCTTAAAGCCCCACAGCTGCTAGTATAAATCTCTGTGTAAGAGTGTTTGTCTAATGGTCTAAATGTCAAGGGATCTGAAGGTATATGAGAAGGTAATAGCAGGTTAACTTGGTCCATGAGGCTCAAACAAAAGTGCTTTCAGAAGTCAGAGTACGTGGTCAGCCATGTTACAGTGCCCTCTATATCATGCAGAGTTCAGGGACTTGCTCAAGGGCCCCAGTAGTGGCAGTTTAGTGATCCCGGGGCTTGAACCCTCACCCTGAGCTACCACTTCATATACAAACGTAATGGTTAAATTTTTTAGGGTTGTTACGCAATGTAGAATTTACTCAGGAGGAATCTGAGTGAAGAAGTGATGATGATGAAATGGAGGATAGAAGAGAGAGAGGGAGAGAGAGAGAGAGAGGAAGGGAAGAAGCTGCTAAAGAATGCCTTCGTCCAGGAGTTTGTTTATTCCTTCACAGATTTTACTCAGGTAAAGTCTGTACTCGTCTCCGGGGCTGTACAGCTCGGCCAGGAAGCGGACATCGGCGAAATGATTGAAGACGCGGTCGATGCGGGCGTGCGAGCGCGAGGTCAGGTGGTTCTCCACGATCTCGTGCAGCAGATCTCTGCACTCGAGGAGGAGGCGGGACAGGATGCCGCAGTCGAAGGTGAACTCCACCTCGTGGAAGCTCACGGCCGTCATGGCGGCTTGGTTCAGCTTCTTGCGGAATCGTTCGACCGCCTCGAGCTCGTCGGCACTGAAGCGGCGGTTGCGGTAGAGCACGCCGAGCTTCAGCGCGATCTTGATGACATCGCGGATGATGCTGTGTGCTTCCTTCTTGCTCTTGGTGAACTCTCTGCTCGCCTTGTACAGCTCGTCCAGGATGGAGCTGCTGGTGTCGTCTGTTAGCAGGTTGGCCACCGCCATCGTCGCCATCTTGCTTAGGATCTTCTTCTGGGCCTGCAGGGCCAGGTTCTTCGAGTTGAAGATCTCAGGACCTGGAGATACAATGCACACAAGTTAGAAGTAGAAAAACAGAAAGGGTTAATAATTTATACCATTTCAAAACACGTTGTGTGTTTTTCTACATAGAACATCCAAATCCCCAGATGGAGAAACCAAACGAAACCTACCAGATATAATGTTTAATGGTTATAGATATATGAAGCTTCCACATTTTAGAAAACAAAAGATGAGAATGTTCCTAAGAAAGGCAAAAGTTATACACAGATCCTCGAAAGGTTCCTACAGAGAAAACCAAAGAACCTGTTTGGCTGCTGGATGGAAACCAGTGAAGTTCCCCTTAAAACAAGTGAACTCTTAAAAATAAGGGTTTATTATGACAGGAAAAAGGGAAACGTTCTACACTGAACATTGAAGGATTGCACCAAGTGAAGGAGGTTTTTTGTTCAAGAAGGAACTCTGTAGGAAAGTTCTACAAAAGATTCTAGAACAAACTTTTCAATATTTCCAGAAAAAAACAAGTTCCTCAGCAGTTCTTCAGCTTGTAACTGCTTGGATGCAGAACGCTTCAGATTTATAATGTTAACGTTGTGGATTTTGGTTCGAAAGTAAAAATGAAGTTGAAACAGCCTGCATTTCTGATTGGATAATTTCCAGAAATCCTGAAGTACTGAAAATGAACATGTTAAATCTCAAACTTGATTGTGTTCTGATTTCCACACGATTCTTCCTATAGTTTATTTTAAAGCTCCATGAGTTCTTTAAAGAGAACAAATGTACAAACACGAATAATCAGGAAGGTAAAAGGAACGAGGGAGTGAACGAGGGATCGGAGGACGAGTGGGAGGAAAACGGAGACGAACTGCAGCTCGGTTTCACTTGTGACAGAAACTTGGATCGGGTTTGACTTTTTTAGTCTGTAAAACGAGGTGAAGTGAAGAAACGTTGTTGAGACAAAGAGAAAGAATAAAGGGATAAAAAGACGGAGGCTGGAACAATAGAGGGAAGTGTTGGAGAGAGAGAACAGATTATTATCGCTGCTTATTCTGCATTTTTTTTTCTTTAAGCAGATTTCATTTCAACGTCTTCTCTTTTTTTTTCTTCTTCAACACCTCAGGATGGAGAGAGGGACAAATCTGCTGCAGGATTTATTCTCGTCTTTCACTTTGTCCTTTACAATCCTTGTTTATAAATAACATTTCTATAGAACATCATGGAATTTTCCCTTCATTTGAACAACGAGACCCAAACCTGCTCCAGCATGACAATACTCATAAATCTATCTTCATAAAGTTCTGCTTTATACAACTTTAAAGGGACATGAAACCCAAAGACACATTGTTTGAAATGATAACAGGTTTATACGTGTTGTTTAAAACAGTAATAACTAAATAGTTATATAACTAAAATCACTAAATATTTTGCAGGAGCATGGTTTAGTGGTTTAGTGGTTAGCACGTTCGTTTCACACTGCCAGGGTTGGGGTTTGATTCCCACCTCCGCCATGTGTATGTGGAGTTTGCATGTTCTCCCCGTGCCTCAGGGGGTTTTTCTCCTGGTTCTTCAGTTTCTCCCCAGTCCAAAAACATGCACGGTAGGTTGGAAAATTGTCCCTAGTGTATGAATGTGTGTGTGTGCCCTGTGATGGGTTGGCCTTCCATACAGGGTGTATCCTGCCTTAATGCCCATAGACGCCTGAGATAGGCACAGGCTCCCCGTGACCCGAGGGAAGATTGGATAAAGCGGTAGAAGATGAATGAATGAATGAATGAAAGTGGAAACTGGTAATTTTTGCACTTTTTTTTTAAAAAGTTGTGACGTAGAGACGATTTATCTCAATGCTCATTGGCTGCACATTAAACATCATTGGGTTGACTCCCATTATTCATGAGTAATATAACATTATACAGTACTGTTCAAAAGTTTTAGGCAGTTGTGAATAAATGCTGTAAACAAAGAATGCTTTCCGAAATGTAAATAATTATTGTTTATATTTGTCAGTTTACAAAATGCAGCGTGATCGAACAAAAGAAAAATCTACATCAAATTAATATTTTGTGTGAGTAACTTTAGAAGAAGTAGAAGTAGTGGAAGTGATGTGCACGACCCCCACAGAGTCCTGATCTCAACATCATGGAGTGTGTGTGGGATTTACATGAAGAGACAGAAGGATGTGAGAACGTCTACATCCACAGAAGATCTGTGTTTACTTCTCCAAGATGGAACAACCTACCAGCCAAGTTCCTTCATAAACACATAAACTCAATGTTCTTATTGTTTAGAGTCATGGCTTGTGTTTGTGTCTTTGTTCAGTGCAACAACACAAAAGTCAACATCTTCCCAGAAGAATGGAGACTCCATATAGAGTGGGATGAATAAAGAATAAAGTTATTCTTCTTTGTTAATGGTATGAACTCTTGGTGTTTTGTAAATGGGTTCTACTACAATCATCTGCCCATCCTTTGCAAAGATCTGCTGATTTTCTTCAATGGAACCTCAAAAGAGACAAAAACAATAAAGCTTCTTGGGATTGATGATTTTGAGATGTTAGTATAGATATGACAGAATTTCGTATGTTAGTACAGATATCTCAGAGGGGTTCCTCATCAGCAAAGAGTTTCTCAAGGCATCTGGGGTAGTTAATAATTTCTACAGACGTGGACAAAATTGTTGGTACCCTTTGGTCAATGAAAGAAAAAGTCACAATGGTCACAGAAATAACTTTAATCTGACAAAAGTAATAATAAATAAAAATTCTATAAATGTTAACCAATGAAAGTCAGACATTGTTTTTCAACCATGCTTCAACAGAATTATGTAAAAAAATAAACTCATGAAACAGGCATGGACAAAAATGATGGTACCCCTAACTTAATATTTTGTTGCGCAACCTTTTGAGGCAATCACTGCAATCAAACGCTTCCTGTAACTGTCAATGAGACATCTGCACCTCTCAGCAGGTATTTTGGCCCACTCCTCATGAGCAAACTGCTCCAGTTGTGTCCGGTTTGAAGGGTGCCTTTTCCAGACTGCATGTTTCAGCTCCTTCCAAAGATGCTCAATAGGATTGAGGTCAGGGCTCATAGACGGCCACTTTAGAATAGTCCAATTTTTTCCTCTTAGCCATTCTTGGGTGTTTTTAGCTGTGTGTTTTGGGTCATTGTCCTGTTGCAAGACCCATGACCTGCGACTGAGACCAAGCTTTCTGACACTGGCTAGTACATTTCTCTCTAGAATTCCTTGATAGTCTTGAGATTTCATTGTACCCTGCACAGATTCAAGACACCCTGTGCCAGACGCAGCAAAGCAGCCCCAGAACATAACAGAGCCTCCTCCATGTTTCACAGTAGGGACAGTGTTCTTTTCTTGATATGCTTCATTTTTTCGTCTGTGAACATACAGCTGATGTGCCTTGGCAAAAACTTCGATTTTTGTCTCATCTGTCCACAGGACATTCTCCCAGAAGCTTTGTGGCTTGTCAACATGTAGTTTGGCATATTCCAGTCTTGCTTTTTTTTTTATGATTCGTTTTCAACAATGGTGTCCTCCTTGGTCGTCTCCCATGTAGTCCACTTTGGCTCAAACAACGACGGATGGTGCGATCTGACACTGATGTTCCTTGAGCATGAAGTTCACCTTGAATCTCTTTAGAAGTCTTTCTAGGCTCTTTTGTTACCATTCGGATTATCCGTCTCTTAGATTTGTCATCAATTTTCCTCCTGCGGCCACGTCCAGGGAGGTTGGCTACAGTCCCATGGATCTTAAACTTCTGAATAATATGTGCAACTGTACTCACAGGAACATCTAGTTGCTTGGAGATGGTCTTATAGCCTTTACCTTTAACATGCTTGTCTATAATTTTCTTTCTGATCTCTTGAGACAGCTCTTTCCTTTGCTTCCTCTGGTCCATGTCGAGTGTGGTACACACCATATCACCAAACAACACAGTGATTACCTGGAGCCATATATATAGGCCCAATGGCTGATTACAAGGTTGTAGACACCTGTGATGCTAATTAGTGGACACACCTTCAATTAACATGTCTTTTTGGTCACATTATTTTCTGTGTTTTCTAGGGGTACCATCATTTTTGTCCATGCCTGTTTCATGAGTTTATTTTTTTACATAATTCTGTTGAAGCATGGTTGAAAAACAATGTCTGACTTTCATTGGTTAACATTTATAGAATTTTTATTTATTATTACTTTTGTCAGATTAAAGTTATTTCTGTGACCATTGTGACTTTTTCTTTCATTGACCAAAGGGTACCAACAATTTTGTCCACGTCTGTATATGGGTTCTCTCAATGCTTGTATTTTCTAGCCGTACTGGTCAAAAAAGAAGCAGTTTACAAAATGCAAATGATGGGACTTGGAACAAAAAAGATTCAGTGATTCTTTCAATGATTCCTACAGAAGTGTGATTTTTAAAAAAAAATGCATTCACTTGTAAAGTTTTTGCAAGCAGAAATGTACCTCAGTATTTCTGTATGAAATGTATTTGTTTGCAAAAAAATTTTTTTTTCAGTTTGAATGTTCTGGTAAGTGCAAAATATCCTTCTGACCAATCAGAAGCCAGAATTCAGCAGTGGCTTGGTGTTAATGCAGTGTATTTTGAGAAACCTAATATTAATAAATTAAATGCAGCCTGAGAGTAATGTTTACTTTACTAGAGAGAGAGAGTGGGTGTGTGTGTGTGTGTGTGTGTGTGTGTGTGTGTGTGTGTAGATCCTCTCTCTGTCTACTTGAAGACTTCCAGCCTTACACACTCAGGCCAAGTATAAGTTTGAGACACTGCACTTTAGATGATTAAATATCTTCCCCAAAAATGATGAGGCACTTTTTCCCTTCATGGTTCATTCTGTGTGTGCGTGTGTGTGTGTGTGTGTGTGTGTGAAGGGAAGTCATTTGAATTTTCCACAGAATATATGTAATATATAATTCTGAAGAAAGCAGACTGAATGAGAAAGAAAAATAATCATGTTATTGGGACGGAGCTGTTTATAGCAGCCACACTTCACTGTTCACTTCTAATACACTAAGTACTGTGTTTGTGAGTGTGTGTATGTGTGAGTGTGTATGCATGTTCCTTTTACAAATAAATATATGTTTATGAGCATTTGTGTGTGTGTATGTGTGTGTGGGGGGGAGTGTGTATTTGCATGTAGGTATGTATGTGTGTGTGTAGTATATTATGTGAGTATACATGTATGTATGTATTGTATGCATGTGCCTGTTTGCATGTGATGGGTATACATAATATGCACATATTACGCCATATTACACACACACACACACACACACACACACACAACCCACACACAACAACCACACACCACACAGATAATATATATATATATATATCGATATATATATATAGATAGATATAGATAGATAGATAGATAGATAGATAGATCTGTATGTACCAGTATATGTGTGTGTTGTTTGTTTGTATGTGTGTATGAGTGTTTGTGCGTTGTGTGTGTGTGTGTGTGTGTGGAATCTGATGGCAGTTTATGGAATTCTTGCCAAAAATATCCTGTTTTGCATCTGATTTGTATGCTGTGTTGCTCAAGAACACAGAGTGTTTGTGTGTCTGTGCGTGAGTATTATAATGCTTGTTTGTTGCTAGTGTGTGTGTGTGTGCGTATGTGTGAGTGTGTGTGAGCTTGTTTGATGTTTTTCCAAAGGTTCTCTTTGTTTCCTGGCTCGTGATGCAATAATAAAGACGAGATACCGAGGCACACACTTGCTTTTAATTTGAGTGTGCGAGTGTGTTTGTGTGTGCGTGTGTGTGTGTGTGTGTGTATGTGTGTGTGTGTGTGTATTAAAGAGAATGCGAGAAATAGAGAGAGAAAATGGCCTCGCATGAGATAAAGAAACTGTGAAAAGAGTTTATAATAGGCATGACGGTGTGAACATCCATGTGTGTGTGTGTGTGTTGTTGTTGTCATAAATAAAATATACACAAAAGCAACTCCACATGAAAAGTTGATTTTGTTTTATATTATAGAACTAATAATATACATCTATTATGTTTATATTAATACTTTACAATCTAAAGAATTGGCACCCTGGCCTGTCTTTAACTTTTACTTCTAAAAGAACACACACACACATACACACACACACACAAACACACACGGGTCTCTTTATTTCTTCTTGCCCCTGTATTTCCTCTTGCTGTCTCTCTCTGTGTTTCTGCATTGCACGCCCACTCCAGGCCTTTTCTCTCGTTCCTGATTTACACCGACTTCATTCAGTTAATGCAAGTGTGTGTGTGTGTGTGTGTGTGTGTGAATGTGTATTCCTTAGTGTGTGTGTGTGAGCATGTGTGATTGTGTGTGTGTGTAATTGTGTGAATGTGTATTTCTTAGCGTGTGTGTGTCTGTGTGTGAGTATAAGACTGTGTGTGAATGAGCATTTTTTTAGTGTGTGTGTGTGTGTGTGCGTGGGGTGTTGTGTGACTGTGTGTTTGTGTCTATATGTGTGTGTGTGTGTGTGTGTTGTGTGTGTGTGGGAATGTGTATTCCTTAGCGTGTGTTCGTGTGTGTGTGTGTGTGTGTGTGTGTGTGTGTGTAATGCCAGTGTTTATGTAAACAGTCAGTTGAAGGTTTTCCTGATGTGTTCAGTGTAAACACTGCAGTGCATTCTGGGTAAAACATCATACTGAAAGGTTTCTATTCACAAGCGTACCAGAATCTTCCAGAAACACCTCACTGCCGAGAGTTTGATCCACCTCTACACTACACTGAGACATACGCCTGACATACACCTGACACATGCATGACATACGCCTGACACATACCTGATATAAGCCTGACACACAACTTTTTCTACACAGTTCAGGATGGATTAATATTCATGAATATGCAAATTAGGAACCACCCCCTCAGCCTCCTGTCATCACATAAAAACAAATATGTACTTCAAGGGATAAGCTTCTTCACACCCCCCTCCCTCTATCACACATCTATCACCTCCATCACACCTCTATCACACATCTATCACCTCCATTACACCCTCATCAGATATCTATAACCTCCATCACACCTCTATCACCTCCATTACACCCTCATCACACCTCTATCACCTCCATCACACCCTCATCACACATCTATCACCTCCATCACACCTCTATCACCTCCATTACACCCTCATCACACCTCTATCACCTCCATTAACCCTCATAACCTCTATACCTTACACCCCTCAGATATCTCATCACACCTCCATCACAACCCTCTATCACCTCCATCACACCCTCATCACACCTCTATCACCTCCATTACACCCTCATCACACCTCTATCACCTCCATCACACCTCCCCCCTATCCCTCTCATCACACATCTATCACCTCCATCACACCTCTATCACCTCCATCACACCCTCATCACACATCTATCACCTCCATCACACCTCTATCACCTCCATCATACACCTCATCCCTCATCACACATCTATCACCCTCCATCCATCATCATGCTCTATCACCTCATCGAACAAAACACAAACCCTTCACACATCTATCCACCTCCATCACACCTCATCCTCCATCACCTCCATCATCACACCTCATCTCCATCACCTCCATCACACCCTCATCACACATCTATCACCTCCATCACACCTCTATCACCTCCATCACACCCTTCACACATCTATCACTTCCATCACATCTATCACCTCCATCACACCCCCATCACACATCTCACAACATCTATCACCTCCATCACAACCACATCATCAGACATCTATCAACCTCCATCACACCTCTATCACCTCCATCACCATCCATCACCACACCTCTATCACCTCCATCACCATCTATCACACCATCACACCTCATCAATCCACATCTCTATCACACCTCTATCACCTCCATCACCTCCATCACCTCATCACACATCTATCACCTCCATCACCTCCTCAACACCCTTTCATCACACTCTATCACCTCTATCACCACATCCATATTCACCTCCATCACACCTCACAATCATCATTCCATCATACATTTACATTTGCAGCATTGCCAGACCTCTTAATCCAGAGCACTTACAATTGAGCAATTCAGGGTTAAGGGCCTTCTCAAGGACCCACTAGTGACAGCTTCAGCACACCTGGTGGTGGGGTTTGAACCCAGCAGATCTTCGGTCCAGAGTCCAACACCCTACAATCACACTGGGCTATCACCTCCATCACACCTTCTATCACCTCCATCACACCCTCATCAGACATCTATAACCTTCATCACACCTCTATCATCTCCATCACACCCATCACACACATCACCATCACACCTCCATCACCTCTCATCATCACACATCTATCACATCAACGCCATCACACCCTCATCACACATCTATCACACATCATCACCTCCATCACACCTCTATCACCTCACATCATCACCCCTCATCATCACATCCACTCCATCACCTCCATCACCTATCTATCACCTCTATCACATCCATCATGCCTCTATCACACATCTATCACCTCCATCATCATCACCTCTATCACCTCCATCACCCCATCACACATCTCACCCCCATCACCCATCCATCACACCCATCACACCTCATCACACATCTATCACCTCCATCACACCCTCATCACACATCTATCACCTCCATCACACCTCTATCACACCTATCACCCTCATCACCATCACACCTCTATCACACCTCTATCTCTAACACCCTCATCACACATCTATCACATCCATCACACCTCATCACACTCCACCTCACACCTCACATCATATCACCTCCATCACACCTCTATCATATCCATCACGCCTCTATCACACATCTATCACCTCACCTCACATCATCACCATCATCACCTCCATCACCTCCATCATCATCATCACACCTCTATCACATCATCACCTCATCACACCTCCATCACACATCACTCATCACCATCTATCACCTCTATCACCTCCATCACCTCCATCATCACCTCCATCACACATCTATCACCTCCTATCACACCTCACCATCACACCATCCATCACACATCATCACCTCCATCACCTCCATCACACCCTCCATCACACATCTATCACCTCCATCACACATCTCATCACCTCAATCGCACCATCATCACCTCCCATCACCCCTCATCACACATCTATCACCTCAATCACACCTCTATCATATCATCACCTCCATCACACTATCACCCCTCATCACACCTCTATCACCTCCATCATCATCACCCCATCATCACCTTATCACCCTCATCACACATCTATCACCTCTATCCATCATACACCCTCATCACACATCATCACCTCCATCACATCACACCCCCTATCACACATCCAATCACCACATGCATCACAACCCTCATCACCTCTATCATCTCATCACCTCTATCATATCCATCACGCTCATCACCTCCTATCACACACCCTCATCACCTCTATCACCTCTATCATCCATCTATCATCACCGCCTCATATCCATCACCTCATCATCATCACTCATCATCTCCATCACCTATCACCTCCATCACACACACCTCTATCACCTCCATCCACACACCTCTATCACCTCCATCACACCCTCATCACACATCTATCACCCCCATCACACCTCTATCACACCTCTATCACCTCCATCAATCACACACACCCTCCATCACACCTATACACCCTCCATCACACCTCCATCACACCTCTATCACCTCCATCACACCCTCATCACACATCTATCACCTCCATCACACCTCTATCATATCCATCATGCCTCTATCACACATCTATCACCTCCATCACACCTCTCATCACACATCCATCGCACCTATATCACCTCCATCACACCCTCATCACACCTTCTATCACCTCCATCACACCTCTATCACCATCCATCATCACACCTAATCACCTCATCACACCTCATCATCTATCCACCTATCCATCACACCTCTATCACCTCCATCACACCTCATCCATCACACCTCTATCACCTCCATCACACCTCCATCACACCTCCATCACATCACCATCACACACCTCCATCACCTCCATCATCACCTCCATCACACATCTATCACCTCCATCACACACCTCTTCACACATCTATCACCTCCATCACACCCTCATCATCACACATCTATCACCTCCATCACACCTCTATCACCTCCATCCATCACACATCTATCACCTCATCATCCATCACCTCATCACATCATCACATCTATCACCTCCATCATCACATCTATCACCTCACACCTCCATCACACCCTCATCACACATCTATCACCTCCTACCTCATCACACCCTCATCACATCATCACCTCATCACACATCTATCACCTCCATCACACCCTATCATCATCACACACATCTATCATCATCACCTTCTATCACCTCCACCCTCATCACACATCTCTCACCTTCACACCTCCATCACACACATCTCCATCACCTCCATCCATCACACCTCATCACCTCCATCACACCTCTATCACCTCATCACCCTCATCACACATCTATCACCTCATCATCACCTCATCACACCTCTATCATCAACCTCCATCACATCATCTACCTCCATCACATCTATCACCTCTATCACAACTCTATCACACGCCATCCATCCACACACACACCTCATCACCCCATCACACCTCTTATCACCTCCATCACACCCTCTATTACCTCCATCACACTCTCATCATAACATCATCACACATCTATACACCCTCAAAATCATATCCATCATGCCTCTATCACATCACATCTATCACCATCTCAATCACCTCATCCATCATCACACCTCATCACACCTCACCACATCCCGCCCCCCCCCCCCCCCCCCCCCCCCCCCCCCCCCCCCCCCCCCCTATCAACACCATCACACCACTCATCACACCATCCCCCCACCCCCCCCCCCTTATCACCTACCCCCATCATCTCCATCACCTCTATACCTCCATCACACCCTCATCACACATCATCTCAATCATCACCTCTATCATCACCATCATCACCTCCTCTATCACACCATCTATCACCTCCACATACGCCCCACCTCTATCACACCTCATCATCACATTCCATCTATCACTATCACCTCCATCACACCCTCATCATCACACATCACCTATCACCTCACATCACACCCCTCACACCCTCATCACACATCTATCACCTCCATCACACCTCTATCACCTCCATCGCCTCCATCACCCTCTATCACCTCATCACCTCATCACCTCTATCTCCATCATGCCTCTATCACACATCACCTATCACCATCCATCATCATCACCTCTCCTCATCACACATCCATCATCACCTCTATCACCTCCTATCACCTCTCATCATCTATCACCTCCATCACACCCTCATCTCACATCATCATCTCATCATCACACCATCTATCACCTCCATCACATCTCATCACCCTCCCATCCATCTATCACCTCATCTATCTCCATCAGCTCTATCACACATCTATCACCTCCATCACACCTCTATCACCTCCATCACACCTCTATCACCTCCATCACACCTCTATCACCTCCATCACACCCTCATCACACATTCCCTCTATCATCCTATCACCTATCATCACACCATCTATCACCTCCTCCATCACACCTCTATCACCTCCATCACACCACATCACATCTATCACCTCCTCCATCATCACACTCCATCACACCCTCATCACATACCTCTATCACCTACATCACACCTTCATCACCTCCATCACACCTCTATCATATCCATCATGCCTCTATCACACATCTATCACCTCTATCACACCTCTATCACATCCATCACACGCCTCTATCACCTCCATCACACCCCCATCGCACCTCTATCATATCCATCACACCTCTATCACCTCCATCACACCCCCATCGCACCTCGTCATATCCATCACGCCTCTATCACACATCTATCATGTCCATCACACATCTATCACGTCTATCACATCCATCACACATCTATCACCTCCATCACACACCTCATCACACCTTCATCACCTCATTACACCTCTAACACACCTCTCTCACCACCATCACACTTCCATAACCCCAATCATACTTCTATCATATCCATCACCTTTATCATGTCCATATAAAGCAAAAAATAAAAAGCAGTGGAGAAAGAGAAAGGGATATAAAATGCATATTGAATATAAAAAGATTGAAAAAGAGACAGACAGCGAGAAACAGTAATGAGAGAGTGAGAAATAGAAAATGATAGACAGAGGAAACTGAAAGAAAGATTGATAAAACAGAAGTAAAACAGGAGGAAACTTCATTCACAGCTATTTCTCTCTTTTTCAGACCTGACTCGTCTCCATCTCTCCGTTACCATGACAACCAACTGCTGATGACTAACTGTAGTTTCCTTAGTTAGCTTCAGTCTTCCTGCTAATCTCCTGATGTTCCTCAAAACAGCAGCAACCTTTCCATTCACAGGAGACCCAAACCTTGCTCCTAAAGGAGGCTCCTGATCATCCGATCTCCTGCCTTATCTTCCATCATAACACCATGAACATCATCTGAGAAGCCTGGATGAGCTTAGAAATGTGGAGTGCGATGTTTGTGGAGAATTTACCATGTGTAATTATTATATTATCTCATGTTCTTGCTCAGGACAGTTAAGGACAGGGTTGCCATGGTAACCGCTCTTAATGACCCGGACTTACTGCCAGTGATTATTATGGGATGCAGTCTAAAACAATCGCTAGCCTTCAGCATCAACCGAGTCGACAGTGAGCTATACTTTGAGGCTACATCATTATCACACACACATACACACACACACACACACACACACACACACACACACACACACACACACACACACACACACACACACACACACACACACACACACACACACACACACACACACACACACACACACACACACACACAGTCCTCACAAAGTGTGTGTTAATTCTACTGGCAGCTCCAACTGAGGGAATGACAGATCTGTTCCTGACACGTGTGTGTGTGTGTGTGTGTGTGTGTGTGTGAGTGTGAGTGTGTGAGGGAGTTACTCCAGGGCGTTTGCCAGCATCAATGTTACTGTGTTCAGCAGTGTTAAACCGAACTCTGAGAGATGGACAGATAGAAAGAGACAGAGAGGAAATGGAATAGAGGAATATCGAGAGATGGAACCAGAAAGAGAGAAAAAGAGAGACTGTAGATGAAAAAGAAAGTAGGGTAGAGAGAGAGAGTGACAGAGAATATGTGTGTGTGTGTGTGTGTGTGTGTGTGTGTTCGTGTGCGGGCATATACTTATACTTATTATTAAAAAAAGCATCACACACATTTCAATCTGTTTCGCCAATTGTTTTGTTGCAAAGCCGTGTTTATTGCAGAAAGATGACACAGATGAGGTGTGTCTTCATTTTCCACACAGGACATTGTGTGTGTGTGTGTATGTGTGGTTTTCTCTCAGGAGACGTTTGTGGTCATACATGTGGAGACGGACGCAGGGTTGTGTTACATATAGAGCTTTAATATAATACGATATTCACCTTTACTTTAAATAGAACGTACACACACTTCCCACAGGGCAAAATAACACCATAATTGACTCTTTGATCCACCCTCCCTCATGAGTGAGCAAGGGGTGCATTCTGGGATACGGTGTATAGTGCGTACGGACAATGTGAGCTGCTTAGAGTTCGATGTTGAGACCTCACGCCCTTTCACCCTCACTCTGCCCAGACACCTCCGGGGTCACATTATACTCTCTAATCCTGTTACAATATGATAAAGTAAGGATAAAGCACAATAAAGCCCTCGGTGTGTGTGTATGTGTGTGTGTGTGTGTGTGTGTGTGTGTGTGTGTGTGTGTGTCAGGGGGGGGGGTGTTAGCGGTATTGTGTTAGCTTCTGGGTCTACATTAATTTAATTCTAATCTACAATATTAATATGGAAAACACAGAGCTCTGTTAGCAATTAAACCCCACATACACCCACATTAGCACTGTGTGTGTGTGTGTGTGTGCGCTCTCTCATTCACTTCCATGCTAATAAATAAAATTCCTGTTTCCGCTTAGTTAGCAGAACGCTAGTTAGCATGCACCATCTCCAAATCATTAGCCTCTAATTAGTGCAACAGAGAAAAGTACAAAGACTGACAAACAGAGGCCACGCCTCCTTTGTTGAGACTGACACAGAGGCCACACCTCCTTCATTGACACTGATACAGAGGCCACACCTCCTTCATTGAGACTGACACACACACACACACACACACACACAGACCACACCTCCTGCATTAAAACACTGTTAAACTGCATTCTGGGCTGAGACCTATATTGTATGAATATGTGTGTGTGTGTGTGTGTGTGTGTGTGTGTGTGTGTGTGTGTGTGTGTGTGTGTGTGTGTGTGTGTGTGTGTGTGTGTGTGTGTGTGTGTGTGTGTGTGTGTGTGTGTGTGTGTGTAGTGTTAAAATGCTGATTTTCCAGGTCAGAAAGTTGAGGAGAGTTCAGTTGCACAATGCAAAATTCTATTTTGCTGTGAACACACACAGACACACACACACGCGGTTGGTCTGGTGAGTTTTGTCAGATTTTGTCATATTATTTCACTTCCAATCATTTTTTCCTAATCAGTCACATTGAACAAGTTTATCAATCCACACACACACACACACTGATATTAACAAAAGAAGAGAAGTTCACATGTCTGATGTAAATCTCACACTGAAACCCTGAACATCTATCACACTGAACACTACGCTCAGCTCAGAGCTCACTGTCACCCTAAGTCTCCATCTCCATCTCATACACACACACACACACACACACACACACACACACATACACATACACACACACACTGTTGACCTGTCAGGGGAAATCAGAACACGTCCTGCTTTAGAGTTTCTCACTCTAATCGTTCATCATCGTTATCTCTGAGGTTTTGTTCTCCTTCACGTCCTGCTGTGATGCTGAGACTAAAAATAAATAATCACTTTGTGTGTGTGTGTGTGTGTGTGTGTGTGTGGTTAAAATTTAGACCTCTGCCATCACTTGACATTTTCTTTGATCGCTCGTGAAATGCTGTTTAGGTGAAAAACTGGAGAGAGAAAGAAAGTCTTGTTACGAGTAATCTTTCTCTCACTTGGGCCCCCTCTAACTTGGCGCGAACACACACACACACACACACACACACACACACACACACACACACCACCCACACACACACACACACACACACCACACACACAGAGACTTGTTCGAGGTGACTGGGGGCCGTGGGATTTTATTGGCGTTTTCCACAGGGTGTGCGAACACACACACAAACACACACACACACAGTTCTCTTTTTTAACTTCTTGTCTAAATGACTTGCCTGATTTAGCAGCATTATGTTACAACATCAGAACTTCAGAAATCCCACAATGAAATGCAGTAGAATAGAAGAGCCTTTATTGGTCACATATACATTACAGCACAGTGAAATTGTTTATTTGCATATCCTAGCTTGTTTGTTTGGACGATGGGGTCAGAGGGCAGAGTCAGCCATGATACGGCGCATCCTGGAGCACAGAGGGTTAAGGACCCAAAAGCAGCAGCTTGGCGATAATGAGCCTCAATTCTCCCGACCGTCCGGTCACAAACCAAACGTCTTAATCACTGAGCTAAACCAACTGCTGTTGGATGTGGGGGTGTAAGGTTTAATGTGTAGATTTTAGGAGTGATATGTCAGGTGTTGGAATAGGAATGTAGTGTAAACTGGAGGAGGTGGTAAATAAGATGTATGGCGTAAAGTATGAAATGTAAACTGTAGGATGTAAAGTGTAGAGATAAAGGTGTAGAGTGTAATGTGTAGGGTTTAGAGATTAAGGTGTACGGTGTAAACTGTAGGGTGTAAAAAGAAGGGTGTAGAGATTAATGTGTAGGGTGTATGAATAGGGTGTAGAGATTGATCTGTAGGGTGTAAAGTGTATTGTGTAAAGTTAAGATGGGGTAAAGTGTAGGGCTGGCCTGACCAACCTGTGGCTCCCGAGTCTCATTCCGATCTTTAACTAGTTTCATGCGGCTCTTTAGGAGCTTTCACATAACATGCGTCAATGGGAATGGGATGATGTTCATGTGTACCCATGTGTATGATGTGGCT
>JACRUU010000019.1:21471845-21474345 GCA_030449085.1 Kryptopterus vitreolus
CTCTCTCTCTCTCTCTCAGTCTGTCACTCGGCCTCTTTCACTGCTGCTCTCTATGCCGTCTTTGCCGACTCTCACTCTGCTTTTCATCCAGCTTCTCAATCCCTCCCTCTTTCCGTCCCCTTTTCCTTCTCTCTCTCTCTCTGGCTCAGAGTTCCTGTTGCCTATAAAAACACCAGAAGAGGAACAGCTCTAGTCTTCTAACTGTGTGTGTGTGTGTGTGTGTGTGTGTTGTGTGTGTTTTTTTTTTCTGTTTCTTTTTAGTTTTCAGATCATTCAGTCTCCTCTGACCAGGTTTTGTAGAATTGCAAACACACAACACAACAGTACACAGCACACTGCATATCAATATACAACACAAGATATATATATATATATATATATATATATATATATATATATATATATATATACAATATACACTAATTAATGCACTATATGTTGCTGAACAATGCACTACACATCACCACAAATGCGTTACACATTACTACAAAATACACTAAACTTTACTACACATAACTAAAAACACTATACATTACTACACAATATACTACACGTCACCAAAGAACACACTACACAAAATTACACAAAACTACACAATGTTTGTTACTGCAGGATGTAGTGATGTCATAACTAAATGCAGTTCAGTCGTCCTGGAGTTTTCTCTCTCCAGAGTTTCTTCATCTCCAAAACCTCCTTCCTTCCATGGAGCTCTACTCTGATCCACGGTTCTACAGCACTCAACCCCTCCATGTTCCCCTGGAACACTAAACTCCTGACTGAGAACATTTCTTTGGATTAGTGTGGAGTATCTGAGGAATGTGTGTGTCCCTATAAATAGAGGAGGTTCCAGTTGGTCCAGTTTAAACTTGCTGCCTCAGAACTTCATGTGTTAACCAGAAGACCATCCGATACCTTCACATCTTCTTCACACACCACTGCAGTCTGGCCAGAATGAAGCTTTTCTATCATTTACCAGATGTCTTTTTACTCCAGCATTATTAGAAGCACTGTGGTGGTCCTGAACATCTCCATGTTTGATCATGTTTAATGTTTGATCATGTTTGACTTCAGAATTTTCACTCCACCAACACCAAACTTCTCCACCCTCCATTGCTATCTTCATCATATTCATCTAGAAAGAAAAACATAACATATGCTACAAGGGGTCAAGAACCAGCCAGAAAACAAAGAAGAACCAAGTAGCACCATGATCATGTGCACCAACATCATATGTTCACGTCAGAACTGATGAAGAAACAAGTTTGTTCTTGACACTCTGGTTGGTTAATAGGTTGCTTCATGGATCATGATAGACCTGCTCGTTAGAATACTTAGCCACGCCCACCCATGTCCATTAAAAGATCAAAATTTGGATCTGAGCCTGTGTTTAAGTATGATTTCATCTTTGTGGTGAAAGATGAAATCTTTCTGTGGTGTGTTTTATCTTCTTTATGTCAAGGGTTTTTTTTATCATGCACCGGACACACAGGTTCATCATATTTATGGATATGACTGAAATCCATTTCACAGCTCAGTGACCATATGGAGCTCCATCTCCTGTGGAGGAGGAAACTTCCAGAAGATTGCTGAGTGAGCAGGCTGATGTTAAATGTAAGGAGGTATCAGAACTCTGAGCTCAGATTGCACTTTGTATAAACTGCTAATAAAAATCACCAGCATATTTAAATCATGATTCTAATCGAACAAATATTTTTATATGTGACACTAATCTGTAAAGTTTCAACTCTTTCTTTCTTTCTTGTCGGTTATTTTGTCCTCCAGTCCTCCGGGGCGTGTGTCTGGTTGTCTGTTTGCCTCACAGGAATCACAGCAGGGTCAGTGAGGGAGCAGATGGCTCCATAATCCAGAGGCAGTGTGTGTGTGTGTGTGTGTGTGTGTGTGTGTGTGTATGGGGTCATCTATTACATCTCAGTATGCAGATGGTCGTGATTTTGCCTGATCTCCTCACGATGAGGGCTATTAATGACTCAATCTGCCATGCTAATATGGCTAACAGAGCAAAACACGACTTTAGCGGCTGAATACAAGTGAATAAAATAAATCGGATTAAATCAGAAACATGTCAAATATATACAATATAAATCAATGTATTAATAATCAAAAGGATCTATATATATATATATATATATATATACATGAAAGTATATATTCTATTATATATATATGTACACATATACTATATATATATATATATATATATATATATATATATATATATATATATATATATATATATATATAC
Organism: Kryptopterus vitreolus; assembly: GCA_030449085.1. Classification (NCBI taxonomy): domain Eukaryota; kingdom Metazoa; phylum Chordata; class Actinopteri; order Siluriformes; family Siluridae; genus Kryptopterus; species Kryptopterus vitreolus. Next base: position 21,474,109 of record JACRUU010000019.1, read on the forward strand.
ATATGCTTATAATTATTGCAATATATGATTATTTCATTTACATTTACATTTGCAGCATTTGGCAGACGCCCTTATCCAGAGCGACTTACAACTAAGCAATTGAGGGTTAAGGGCCTTGCTCAAGGGCCCACTAGTGGCAGCTTGGTGGTGGTGGGGTTTGAACCCGTGATCTTCTGGTCCAGAGTCCAACACCTTAACCACTGAGCTACCACATCCCCCATATTTATTTTACTCTGG
>JACRUU010000019.1:21484345-21499345 GCA_030449085.1 Kryptopterus vitreolus
GTACGTCTCATTATAATAATCACTCGCCGTCCCGATCCCCATCCACATAAACCTGCAGTACGACAACAGGGGACCCAGACCCAGACAAAACCGGGGACCTGATACACACACACACACACGCACACATGTATAGACACACACATATACAAACATACACACACACAAACATACACACACACACACACACACACACACACACACACACACACACACAGTATATATATATATATATATATATATATATATATATATATATATATATATATATATATATATATACATAGACACACACAGTACACAGTAATTTAGCCTCATACAAATGTAAATGTAATTTATTGTAGTAATTAAATATAAATAAATGATATTTTCACAATTAGAACTGTTAGAATATTATATAATATTTATACATTTTACATTAAAATCTCACACAGAGAGAGATTTAATATTTATAGCAATATTACAATTAAATACTAATAAATCAATATGTATTACTGCATATGTTTATAATTAGTAAGAACATTCATATCATTAATAACCAGTGATACTTTAAACAGTAACTAATTAAAAGTAATTACTAATCTACGTCTTTAAACAAATTATGTTTTAATATGTTCAATAACCCTGATGCCCCCCAAATATTACGTATGTTATTACAAGAAAATAGAATAAATGATTAGAAAAGATTGTACATTAATCCACACTGTTTTAATTGCAGCATTCCGACCTTCGCCGACCTGCTGTTTAGGAAACCAATAAACATTAACCAGTGATCTTCCAGTTCCTCAATAACAATCATCATGTATCCAGTTAGAGTTCAGTACACGAGATCATGTTACGGAAGTAACGTTAATTTGTCATCGCACAACTATTATATTAGTTTATTATATCTATTATATCATAGTATTATCTCTAATACAGGAGAAACAACAAGACTGAAAGACCATCCATGTGTGTGTGTGTGTGTGTGTGTGTTGTGTGTGTGTGTGTGCCTGGGAGAATATCAGTTCAATAAAAGTTACTCCTGCTGAGAAAACATCAGATCAGATCTCTAATGGAAACCATTAAACCATGATGGATTATGTGCTGGACATTAATAAATCCAAAGATCCAGCATAAATGTTGCTGAGAAAAAAAAACGTGATGATGCTGTAATGGGAACTGGCTTACTGGTTTCCAGTAATGATATTTAAACCTTCTCCTGTATGGTACCTTCATGATGATGTGGCCATTAGAGACCCTCAGGAAGCAGGGATGATGATGATGATGATGAAGAAGAACATGGTGTAGATGAAGATCACTTACCTGGAACGGAGCTCTTGTTCTTCATCGAGCGGTTCCATGCAGCGAGCAGGAGAACGAGGCACAGCAGCAGGACCAGCGTAATCCCGCGTGGGTTCTCCTGCTCCGGGTTTGTCCCGTTCCGGGTCTCACGCAGTAAAATCTCCATGACGCTCTCGGAGAAACGCATCGGCTGCACGATACGCTCGCACGTCGGGAACACACGCTCCGCCATGGGAACGCAGAAGGAGAACCAAGGTTCAACGCGTCGCCTGTTTCTCACGCCGCTTTATACACGTCACTGCCGATCCTCACGTCAAAACAAACAGCTCTCACACACAACACACACTGTGACCTTGAGGTGCTGTGTGTGTGTGTGTTTGGTTTAGTTAGGTGCGTGATTGACCTTGACTGACCTTGAGAGTCTTTTCAGACGTGTGCATCATGAGCACTCGTCACTGTACTCGTGTATCTGTAAATGGATAAAAAATAAATGAATTTTTCTCTGCAACTTGTGAAATGAGTTAATTTTATTTATTTATTTATTTATGTATTATAGTTTACATACACACTGTCTCCAAAAGTATTGGGACACGCGGCCCTTCCAGATTACTACTGTGGGTTTAATCCAGCCCCCGAGGTGATTTGTTCCTACAGACATATATGGGATATTTCAGTGAGTCATGTGACATTAAGCGAGTGGCGCCCTCTCTGGTGAGATGCAGTGACTGACAAAACAATGATAGATGATCAATTTTGTTTATTTATTTCTTTGTATTTTTGCACAAAAATCTGCAAATTTGGTGTAAAAACACGAACTTCGTTATACAAAATGTCTCCGTTGAATGAAATAAGTTTAAAACATGACATATGTACTTGTTTGAATGTCAAAGTCTTTGTGCATCTACAATACACGTGGTGTTATTGTTGTTGTTGTTTATGCAGTTTCAAATGACAACTACGAACTTGTTTGAGCAAAATCAGAGCAATGCACTGATTTTGTTTTGCTTCAAAATACAACATTTGAATATGTTTGTGAGTAAAAAGCCCATTGTGCAATACACTGATGCTGTGTAGTTTCAAATTACAAACATATACACATGTTATAATGTAGAAGAAACCTACCCAGGTTTCTTAAGGTGCAAAAATACAACATGTGAGCTCTTATATTGCCGTTCTCATCACTCATCTTACAGCTCCATATCTCTCCAAACCCTCATGTATGATGATTTTCATGAACTGGACCCCATAATGATATAATCAAATATTCCTGTGTTAGAGGCACATAATTGTACCAGACATCTTCAGATGTTGTAGGATGGAATTTTCCCTTCACTACAACTCCGAGGAAGAAACCTGTTCAGTGGATCCAGATCCATGCAGAAGGTTACCGTTCCAGGTGACTGATCTTTCTACATTGTTTGGGAAGTGTGTGTAAGATCGCCTGCTGTAGAGCTCCATCATTATGGGCTGAATGTGAAGACTGTCTGCACACCAGGAAGCTCTTCATTTTACATTGCATTTACATTTAGCAGACGCACTTATCCAGAGCGACTAGGGTTAGGGGCCTTGATCAAGGGCCCACTAGTGGCAGCTTGGTGGTGGTGGTGGGATATGAACCTGCAATCTTCTGGTTGAATGCTTTAACCACTAAGCCACCAGCTCCCCCTTTTCACCTGCATCACTACCTGACTTTACTCACACACACACACACACACACTTATTGCTCCACAAATATCCATATACATCTAGAGGAATATCTTCCCAGAAGAGTGGATCTTATTATAGCAGCGTGAATGGAGACTCACTTTGGGGTGAGATGTTCAGAAAGAAGCACACACCGATCTTATGGTTAGGTTTCTACAAACTGTCTGTATAGTTGTGTTAAAACACACAGTGTGTCATGAAAAAAAAAAACGTTTGTGCATAACGAAGGTCACGTTTTCGTCATCAGGAGCTCTTTGTGTTTCTGCAGCAGAATGAGAGAATTCACTAAAACGCCTCCTCACTCTGGAATTCACTGATATCTTTGTGTGTGTGTGTGTGTGTGTGTGTGTGTGTGTGTGTGTGTGTGTGTGTGTGTGTGTGCGCTGCTACACTCCCACACTGCCGTCTCAAAAAGTTTTCAGAGTGACGTTTATTACGCTGCTGATTTACTGAGAGTGAACGTCTCTTTTATACAAATACACTATATGTAAGTAATAAACCATGTTTCTCTGTGTGTGTGTGTGTGTGTGTGTGTGTGTGTGTGTGTGTGTGTGTGTGTGTGTGTGTGTGTGATTGTTTTCCCCTAACAGCACACCCCTGAGTGTTTTATCCCAAAGCAGATCACTAACAGAGATGATGATGAGGTATTAGAAGACTGTGTGATGTTTGTTGGTACTTAATGCTGTGGATGCTGAAGATCCTGTAACAGAACATTAACCTTCTAAACAATCACAGTCCTGCAGAGCGCAGCAGCTGTGTGTAGAAACAGCATTGTGTTGTTTATGGTGTTTACTGAATAAATCATCTGAATAAACAATCCTTGATATACACACAACAATTAACAATTTAATAAATAAATGAGTACACAACCAATAAGAAGTGATCTATCTATCTGTCTGTCTGTCTGTCTATCTATCTATCTATCTATCTATCTATCTATCTATCTATCTATCTATCTATCTATCTATCTACAGTGTATACATGTTGTTATATATATATTGTGTTTGTACATTTGTGTTTATATAAGTTTAAACAGAATATTCGAGTCTCACTCCATTGTTTATCTCGATTTCTATTTAAACGTTTGAGTTTTCCTATATTTTATATAGGTGGTTGTGTAGTAGCAGTGCTTTGTGGGTAATGCACATACTCCTCACTACATGGCGGTGATGAAGTTTGAGTAAGAACAGTGCGTGAGGAGGAATTCCATGATTTGGGACAAAGGACAGACTCGGAGGAAAGGCGGAATGCTGCATGGAAACAAGGCGTCTTTAATGCGCACTGGGAACAACGTGTGCTTGTGGCGTCTGCGAGATACTCAGAACTGGGAGTGAGTGAATACAGCTATTGAGGGAGACGAGGGAAGTTTCCAGAAAGTCTGACGTCACAGAGGAACAGAGATCAAGGGAAATAAAAAAACAACAACAGCGGAGGGATAAATTTAGGAAACTAGTGAAATGTTTCAGATTCTGAATCCTTATTAAATATTTCTGTTTCATTCACAAAGATCAGGGTCTGGGATTCGAGTCTAGTCGGAGCTCTCAGAGATGATAAGACAACAAAAAAACAACTTTATCTCTACAACTGGAGACTCCTTCCATTAGAGTTACAGAAACACTGTACAGAAAACTTGCGTTGTTTTAGGTCCCTGTGGGGAAACGATGTCATGCATCAGAGAGCATCAATGAAAACCTGCGCTACGACCGAGAACTAATCGCCACCTTCTGACCAATCAGAGCGCAGAAGTCATCAGCGCTTATAACGAGTATCAGAACAAGGAAACTCTGTGTGATTGATCCTGATGAGTTTCAGGATACAGGCTTTTTGTAATGTCTTTCCTCTCATTAACATAATATAATAAAAATCAGTAAATAATAATTATAATAAAAATTATTACTATAAATAACTATAGAGTATCATTCATTCATTCATTAATCTTCTACCGCTTTATCCGATCTTCCCTCGGGTCACGGGGAGCCTGTGCCTATCTCAGGTGTCTATGGGCATTAAGACAGGATACACACTGGATGGAATGCCAACCCATCACAGGGAACACACACACACACACACACACACACATTCATACACACATTCACACACTAGGGACAATTTTCCAAGGTGCCAATCAACCTACCGTGCATGTTTTTGGACCTGAGGAGGGAGGAAACCCGAGAACCCGGAGAAAAACCCCCTGAGGCACGAGGAGAACATGCAAACTCCACACACACACATGGCTGAGACGGGAATCGAACCCGGACCCTGGCGGTGTGAGGCGAACGTGCTAACCACTAAGCCACCGTGCCCCTAGAGTATCTTTAATTCATATTATTTTATGATATTCATATTAATATATACTAATATTTAATTCATATTATATTATAAATTATATCACTAAACATTCATTCATTCATCTTCTACTGATTTATCCGACATCACAATACAACAATGACAATAAATTATTGAAATATGTTTATTTTTAAGCTTTATTTTATTTTTCATGTTTAATTTTATCACACATTAACATTACTTATATAATTACAAAAAAACTAATCATTAGCAGTGTTGTGTTACAGTGTGCAGTGATGTGTTACAGTGTTGAGTTACAGTGTTGTTTCATTGCTGTGTTGCAGTGATGTGTACAGTGCTGTGTTGCAGTGATGTGTACAGTGATGTGTTATAGTGTACAGTGTTGTTACAGTGTTGTGTTGCAGTGTACAGTGATGAGTTACAGTGTTGTGTTACATTGTTGAGTTACAGTGTAGAGTGTTGTGTTTCAGTGTTGCATTACAGGGTACATGATGTGTTACAGTGTTGAGTTACAGTGTTATGCTACAGTGTTGAGTTACCGTGCACAGTGTTGAGTTACAGTGTTGTGTTACAGTGTTGAGTTACAGTGTTGAGTTACAGTGCACAGTGTTGAGTTACAGTGTTGTGTTGCAGTGTTGAGTTACAGTTTATGCTACAGTGTTGAGTTACAGTGTACAGTGTTGAGTTACAGTGTACAGTGTTGAGTTACAGTGTTGAGTTACAGTGTTGTGTTACAGTGTTGAGTTACAGTGTTGTGTTACAGTGTTATGCTACAGTGTTGTGTTACAGTGTTGTGTTACAGAGTTGTGAATTTCGGGCCGCAGTTATTATAAAGTTTTTGCTCAGTGCTGAATATAAATCAGACGTCTCTTGAGACAAGAAACAACAGAAGTGTTTGTGTGTCGCCTCCAGCAGAACGTTTGTCTCCCACTGCATCTCATTGTGGTCTGGGAGCTTCAGCAGGAGGGTCTGAGGGATTCATCACTCGGGAAATCCACAAATCTCATGTTAACTGTTAAGAATTGAAATATTAAACACATATTTTTGGATTGTAACATTCTTTCGATTTTTAGGGACTTGTTGCTTTTTACAGATTTGTCTCTAAATCCTGAGGATTTTATTTTCCGGATCTGCAGATGAAGATGGCAGAGTCGTCTCTCAGGTTGTCGTGGACCTTCTACTGGACACTTGGAACTATCAGCACGCTCACGTTGTTGAACTCGGCCGGATTTATGCTGCTCCTCCTGCAGATCCGAGAGCTGGGAGATCGAATGGATACGGTGGAGTCTCGCATGGAGGAAATCTCTCACAGCTCGGTGGTGGAGTTCATGACGGAGGTGAGCAGGAACCAGCAGGAGATCCAGGAAGATCTGCCTACGTACTCAAGAAATAAACGGAGTCAGGTGCTAAAGGAGGCTCGGGCGCTGGAGCACAAACTTCAGCTGGAACTGGAGGAGAAACTGGACGAGATTTCAGGAGATGGAATCGGAGAAGAAATTCTCAGTAATGAGGTGAAGAACATTCCAGAATCTCCGGAATCCTATCACAGGACAGTGCAGCATGATGGAATGATGATGATGATGACGTACTCCATGGTGCCGGTAAGAACATCAAATAGATCGTCATAAAATCAGTACATTAGTGAAATGTTCAGTGTGGTCTGAAGGAAAGTCTTTGTTTCATGTTGTTTTTGAAGGTTAAAGTGTTATTAGACCTCTGTAACGGCACTAAAGGAGTCTGTCTCACCGGTACGTTTCTCCTCATCAACAATTCCATTAATAAATTTAAATAAAGGAATATTACCGACGCTACTACCTGTAACTCTTTCCATGTTCCTTTTCCCAGGTCCTCCAGGACCACCAGGTCAACAACCAGCTTCCAGATCACTCACAATGTTAATATATAATTCATAAGATTCAAAAATATAAATGTTATAAATATTTACTCCGGACATGGATGGGAATTTCAGGTTTGCCAGGTGTGGATGGAATGCCGGGATACAACGGGACAGACGGAATTCCCGGTTTGCCAGGAGAACCTGGAGCACTGGGGAAGCGAGGGAAAAAAGGTCAGAGAAAGATTTAGTGTTCCTTAATGATAACAAGTTTCGAAGTCATTGAATCCAAGGATTGGGAATTTTATCAGTATATCCGGCATTGATAAGTTAAAAAAGCTTGGATTGGGTTTGGGAATGTTTACACTATATGATGCATCAGAATGTCCAACATTATGGGTTAAGAGTTTGGAATATTGTTTGTAAATTAAGCCTATTATCAGAAATATATACAGTATGAATTATATTTTCCAATCTGGGAATATCGCACAATTTGTAGTGGGATTTTGCCCATTATTTTAAATGTTACAGAATGATCTGCCACAAATCTGGCTATGACGGTGATACATTCCCAACGATCCTTGAAAGATCCTTTTGTTTCCATTTTCACTATTACAAAAGATCTGGTAAAGCCTTGGGAATTTATATATATATTCATATATACATCTTCATTATTTAAAATTTGTTTTGAGTAGTTGACCTTATTATACAAGTCTGAAGGAGATGGGAATTTCTTGTCTATTACACTCATCCCAAAATCCATCCAAATCCAGTCTCATTGATTTCTGAAACGGAAGCCCGCTACACTGTCCTTCATGCTTTACTGAAGAGGAGGGAATGCTGGAATTTAGATTGTTTTGTAAATCCAAAGAAAGATCGGAATTCATGGCCCTTTAGAGATCTTTCACCAACTTTTGTTTGGGAATTGTTCCTCTAACACCATTCCAAAATGACTCCTGGGAATTCTGAGGACTGATGACAGGGAGGTGGTGGCTTAGTGGTTAAGAGTGTTGGACTCTGGACCAGGAAGATCGCAGGTTCAAACCCCCCCACCACCAAGCTACTGCTAGTGGGCCCTTGAGCAAGGCCCTTAACCCTCAATTGCTCAGTTGTAAGTCGCTCTGGATAAGGGCGTCTGCAAAATGCTGCAAATGTAAATGTAAATGACATCATTTATGAAAGCACCCCCCCCCATTTCACTCATTCTTCCTGTTGTGGATCTGATGGTTTTTCAGCCTATTCTGTAGTGAAAGGGAATGTTATTGTTCCTCAGACGGAATACTGTGAGGAGTCTTTGATAAGGATGGAGGTTGCGGTAGATGTGGGTTCGTAAATCACACTGATTCGGAGTTGATGGAGGGTTGAGATGCTGAGTCACTGTGGAGACTGAATGGAGGTCTTTATTATGCTGATGAGAAGATTCTGGAAAATGTTTAGACTGAGTGTAAAAATGATGAGTGATCCGATACGCAGCTCAGTGAGGAGGAATGTGGGATAAAGTTTAGTGACGCTGCGATTCAGGCATCTGAGATTCAACAGAAACAATCACATAAAAAAAAGATTATTATTATATTACAACTTCTTCTTTTTCTTCTCCTTCTACTTATTTCTTCTTGTTATAGTTTCCCTCTTCTGCTTCATTATCTCCTTATTTTTCTTTATTTCGCCTCCACTTCCTCGTTTTTACTGTCATTTTTATTCTTTCTTTCTTTTTCTTTCTTTCTTCCTTTCTTTCTTCTTTTTACATGGTGTTTCCTCAGAGACGTGTGAACACAATCACAACATTAGGTGTCTGTAACACATGAGATGAAATCATTGTCTATCAGGCCTTTTCCGCACACACACACACATACACATACACACAGACACACACACACACACACACACACACACACACACCTACACACACATACACAGACACAGGCACACACACACATAAACACATACACAGATACACACACCTCAGATTTATTGCAGTGTTTGTTCTAAAACTTGAAAACTTCATTTAATGTGTTTTAGGTCCTCCAGGTGAAAAAGGGGATCCTGGTGATCCTGGCGTGAAAGGTGACCCGGGACCACCTGGAGAAAAGGGAGAACCTTCTAACGAGGTGCTTATAGAAGGTAAAATATATATTTTTTATTTTATTAAAATTATGGTTTAAATTGAAACCTTAGGAGACGTGTATGATGAGACTTGTATGATGAGACGTGTATGATTTGATGTGTATGATGAGACGTGTGTGATGAGACATGTATGATGATGTGTATGATGAGACGTGTATGATGTTAGATAGATGTATGATGAGATGTGATGATTAGACGTGTATGATTAGATTTGTATGATGAGACGTGTATGATTTGATGTGTATGATGAGACGTGTGTGATGAGACATGTATGACTAGACGTGTATGATTAGATTTGTATGATGAGATGTGTATGATTAGACGTGTATAATGAGACGTGTATGATTAGATGTGTATGATGAGATGTGTATGATGAGATGTGTATGATGAGATGTGTATGATTAGATGTGTGATGAGATGATTAGATGATTTGTATGATGAGATGTGTATGATTAGACGTGTATAATGAGATGTGTATGATGAGATGTGTATGATGAGATGTGTATGATGAGATGTGTATGATTAGATGTGTATGATGAGATGTGTATGAGGAGATGTGTATGATGAGAAGTGTATGATGAGCCGTGTATGATTACGTGTATGATTAGATGTGTATGATGAGATGTGTATGATTAGACGTGTATGATGAGATGTGTATGATTAGATGTGTATGATGAGATGTGTATGATGAGATTTGTATGATGAGATGTGTATGATTAGATGTGTATGATGAGATGTGTATGATGAGATGTGTATGATGAGATGTGTATGATTAGATGTGTATGATGAGATGTGTATGATTAGATGTGTATGATGAGAAGTGTATGATTAGATGTGTATGATGAGACGCCTGTGTATGATTAGACGTGTGTGATTAGACGTGTATGATGAGCCGTGTTTGATTAGCTGTGTATGAGACGTGCGTGAGGAAACGTGTGATTAGACGCGTGTGATTAGACGTGTAGGATTAGAGGTGTATGGTGAGACTTATGTTTATCGGGCAGGTCCTCCTGGTCCCGCGGGACCACCAGGAGCTTCAGGTCCGATCGGCCCCCCTGGGCCTCCAGGACCACCGGGACCATCAAGACCTAGCAGAAACAGGAGCCAGAGAGCTCACATCCACACGGGCCAGGATGGAGAAGGTAACACTCATGATCACATGGTGGAAATACGCGAGAACTAGCACTGATTTATTTCTGTTCCCATAGTGACCTCATTATGGTACTATTCTCATTACATGATGTGCAGTAGAAACACTTTAATAACAGCAGGTTTACAGTCACACTGCACTGATTCACTCACCGGTGTGGAGGTTTTCCTTAATAACAACAGAATCCACAAAGCAAGTGTGTGTGTGTGCGTGTGTGTCTGTGTCTGTGTCTGTGTGTGTGTGTGTGGGGGGTGTATATGTGTTTGTGTGTGTGAATTTATTGCTTTCTATGGAGAATTTGATTTATGTTGCTTTATAGAATTGTTGATTTATAGAATTTGTTTGTTTTTTTTACTTCAGGTTTAATTCATGCTCAAGTTTCAAATGATCACGTGATGAGTCAAGGACCAGGAACCAGAGGAAAGAGCTCAAATAATGGTGCACACACACACACACCCACAAACACACACACACACAAACACACACACACACACATGATTGTAGTGTTTTAGATTACTCAGGATTAGATTAGTGTGTGTTTTACTCTGGACTGGAGATCCAGAGCAGGACTTGGTCAGAAGCAGAACCTCCACCTACTCACTCGAAACTGGTTCTGACTGGAAACATTTCAGATAAAGAAACACTTTACTCTTGGCTCCCAGAACCTCCCAAATCCTCTAGGGGGCGTAGAAGCTGTAAGGACTTCACTGAATAATTAGTAGATTTTTTTTTTATCTTAAGAAATTCCACACAGAACTTTTGATGATCACTAAAGATTCTTCTACAGACGGTTCCACTTAGAACCACATTGTTTTCTCCCATGAATTCTACAGGATGTGGTGCATCATTGTCCCTCCTAATGTTGTGTTACAATAAAATGTCGTTCCTTGTGGCAGAGTGCATCATGAAGTCAGTAACGGAACCGAAGAACCTGGCGAAGATGGCGAGTACATTTGGAACCTGGCTGAAAGATACAGCAGGGAAAGACGATGAGAAGATTTGGGTTGCAGAACATTTCTCAGGTACTTGCTGATTGGTCAGGAGGTTTTCTACACACCGTCCGATGTGGTGAGGTTCTCTGAAAGGCGTGTGTGTGTGTGTGTTTTTTTTTTTTTTATTCCAGGTCGGATTATTAAGGAGTACAGCAGCATCGCCGCCTGGCAGAACAGCAGCTTCAGGTCCATCGACGTCAGGAAGTTTTTTCAGGGATGTGGACATTTAGTTCACAACAACTCCATTTATTACCACATCGCTGGAACCTACAGCATCGCCAAGTAACCAACACTGAGATCGAATCATAATCCCGCTGCGTAAAACAAGTAGAAAAATCCATGCGTATATTTCATTTTGTTACAGATATAACCTCCACACGGGGGCACTGCAGACTCTAGCCGTGGAGAGCGCGCTGTACCACAACCTGTCCTACCTGCTGCACAACTCCAAGACGTACTTTAAAATGGCGTCGGATGAAAGCGGCCTATGGCTCGTCTTCGCCTCGAGCCTGGACGAGAACATCGTGGTGGCCCAGCTGGACGAGAAGACGTTCTCCATAACGACGTACGTCAACACCAGCTACCCGAAGAGCAAAGCGGGGAATGCCTTTGTAGCGTGCGGCGTCCTGTACGTCACCGACACTAAAGACACCCGAGTGACCTTCGCCTTCGATCTGCTCAAACAGAAACCCCTCAACGTCAGCGTCGACCTCTGGACACCCGCCAGCGTCCTCTCCATGATGTCTTACAACCCCAAAGACAGACATTTATACGTGTGGGACAGCAGCCACGTCAAATCCTACAGGGTTCACTTCCTATCTGACGACTGAGTGCAGCTTCACAATGCCAGAGGAACCAAGAGGAACACTTTATTTCATTTAACTGACTAATAATAATAATAATAATAATAATAATAATGTCATTATTATGGCAAAAGTATTGGGACACCTGCCTTTTCCACCCATATGTTGTTCCTCACCACAAACTCAATGTTTACACGACGTCTTTGGTAGTTCTACCATGAAATTTTCCCTTCACTAAAACTAGGAGGACGCAAACCTGCTCCAGCCTCACAGCAGCCCTGAAGCCATCTTCATGAAGATCTGCTTTCCGTGGATTAAAGTGGAAGATCTCCTGCTAAAGTGAAAAACACCTTTGGGATGAACGTGAACGTCACTGCAGGAACCTCCTCACCATCTCTCCACAAATACTCTGGTGGAACATCTTCCCATGTCGCAGAGTAACGAGACGATCTAACAAGCAATCTTATAGTCGGTTGTCCACAAACTTTTGGCCTTGTAATGTGTGTGTGTGTGTTTTTTTTTAGCATTAAACATCAGAACTAATCATTAGAATAAATTCAGATTTCTCCTTTGTATTGGATTTTTTTTTTTACAATTTAAATATTCATGTTTATGCAAATGAGGCTTTGCTTAATGAAATATGCATTATTTTTTTATATACTTTACAAGACCGTCAAGGCAAATGTTGAAAAAGTGTGAAGTTGAAAAAGTTTGAAGATTCGATCCGGGAATCGTTTTTACAGATTTTTATCGGTATATTTATTCTTTATAACGTCCTGTTTAACCTTAAACCTGACCAAACATCAATAAACCCATGTGTGTTACAGAGCTTGTCTTTTTATTACAGAGGGAGGGGAGGGGTTAAAGTGATTTTAAAAAAACAATACTGCATTGATTTTAAGCATTATTATTATTGTTGTTTTTGTTGTTGTTCTAAACACCTGAAACATGACGTGTACGCCAGGCGTATACAAACTTATGATCATATTCTACTGGCAGCTCAACATTAATCAGGAGGAATGTGATGACATTCAGAGGTGATTAGAGAGAAATGAGAGGTGGGGAAAAAACAAAGCGCAGATGAAATAAAAAGAATTTATTCAACTTACTTTACAAAGATAAAACTCTGACCATGAGAGAGAAAAGAGGGAGATCTGTTCTTCCAGAAACTTCCTCACACAGACGCTATGACCTGCTTCATGAATACACACCGGACGAGAAGCAAAAGGACCGACTGCGTGCGCGCACACACACACACACACACACACACTCACGGAGAGTGGACATGATGGCCAGCAGACTGTACACACACACAAAGAGTTTAATAAATAGATCACAAACATCTGAAACAAATCTACATCAATTGCAGCACGTGTGATTAAAACCCAGACGCTTTCGCTTCACGCGCGAGTCGGATTCCGGATTTATATTTATAGATTTATATTCATTCAAAACTAAACATTCATCTGGATATAGATTTTTATTTCCCTTCCGCATCCTCAAGACGCTCCGCGAGACGCCACACGCTACAGCCGCATTACATCGCACCGGAAATGAGGAGTACAGCGGGCAGGAACCCAACAAACACGAGACGCGGTGAGGTAGACACACACACGTTCATAAATACATGCATAAAGGAAAAAAAGACCTGTGCAAAAATGTAACTGTTTCTGCTTAAAGTAAACAATCAGTTGGTGCAAATGCAGGAGAGTGAGACATGTGTGAGAGTGAGACAGGTGTGAGATGCTGTAAACTGCTAATGTAAGTACAGTCTTATGGCAAAGAGTGAGATAGGTGAAAAATGGGCGAGACGGGTTTAGGAATGGAAAAAACAAATTGACTACAGGAATTAAAAGTGACAGAGAGACAGGTTTAGAGTTACGGAAAGAGAGTGAGACATGTTTATAGTTATGGAATGAGAGTGAGATACATTTATAGCTATGGAGAGTGATACAGGTTTATAGTTACGGTATGGGAGTGAGACAGATTTAGAGTTATGGAAAGAGAGTGAGAAAGGATTAAAGTACAAAGTACGGAATGACAGTGAGACAGGTTTATAGTTACGGAATGAGAGGGAGACAGGTGTTATATAGAATTGTGGAATGTCAGTTATTGAGACATAATCCATTGCAAGTGTGAGATGAGAGTGAGACAGATTTATGGTTTTCAGTGCGACATGTTTCTTCTCCTCGAACCATATAGAATATAATGTACTACATAAATATAAATAAATAAATCAAACAAAACAAACAAGTAAATAAATAAACATGTTCTAAAACACACATCAAGTGAGACAGGTCAATATGCAGGATTTGGGCTGGAGTGAGACATGTCTATCTGTAGGAGTCAGTAAAGAGAGAGAAGGTCACTCTATGGGTGTGAGACAGGTGAGCGTGAGACAGGTGAGTGACAGATGAGGGGTGAGAATGACAGGTAAGGGGGTGAGGGTGAGACAGGTGAGGGGATGGTAAAAGAGATGGATAAGGGGGATGAGAGTGAGTGAGACAGTGAGGGGGTGAGAGCGAGACAGGTGAGGGGGTGAGAGTGAGAAAGGTGACAGTAATAAGGATAATCAGGTCACAGATGAGGATTTACTGAAGCACAGTGCTGGAGTTAAAGAGGCTCAGTCCGCTCAGCTGTGGACAACGATAATGACCACACACACACACACACACACACACACACACACACACACAGAAACGGTTTGCTTTAGGGAGCACAATCAACACTCGGGCACCGCAGTGACGAGTTCAGCACATGCATAGCTTTCCTATGGGAACACACTAACAAGGGTTTATTCAGGAG
>JACRUU010000019.1:21504345-21586845 GCA_030449085.1 Kryptopterus vitreolus
AAAGAGAGAAGGATTCCCGTTGTGTTCTGATTGGCTGATATCCAACACAGAAGAGATGTCAGTGTGTGTGTGTGTGTGTGTGTGTGTGTGTGTGTGTGTGTGTACTTGAAGGGTGTGTTGTCAGGCTCCAGCATGGCTTTGTGACGTAGCACAGCAGGCCCGCCCCCCACACTGGCATCTGCAGGGAAGGTGTTGATGTAGTTTGGTGGAGGCCCGTCGAATCTGTCCATCCTGTCCTGCAGCTGCTGCTCCCAATTCTCCATACACTTCAGTACTGAGTCACACAGCGGAGATGAGACGGGCAGATCTGAGAGAGAGAGAGAAAGAGAGGACAAGATAAAAACTATGTAAGAAAATATGAAAATAAAAATAGAACTGAAACAGAGTGTGTGAGATGGAGAAAGTGTGTGTGTTACCTGTAAATTCAAGTCCAGCGATTGGGAGGAAGTTCTTTATGTTGTGTAGAGCAAGTTTAACCATCACCAACCGAATCAAACACCAACTACAGAATGACACAGAGAGAGAGAGAGTGAGGTCTGTGTTACACTGTAGTAACAGAGTGATGATATAACAGTAAATATAATATTATAATGTAAATATAATATTAATGATACACTCATCATACAATCATACACTAACTATGCATGTAATTGTGTATATTTGTGTGTATGAGTGTGTGTGTAACCTGTATGTGTGTGTGTAACCTCTGTGTGTGTAAACTGTATGTATGTATGCATGTATGTGTGTGTGTGCGCGCGTGCGTGCGTGTGTGTGCGAGTGTGTGTGTATGTGTAAAACCTGTATGAATTGGGATCGCTGTGCTCCGTCATCTGAGTGTCAGACAGGAAAGCATCATCATCATCTTCCTCATCTTCATCACCGCTCTCATCTGAGTCATACAGAGCTCCACTGTCTGACAGAGGCAGGAACGGCTACACGCACACACACATCACACACATCACACACACACACACACACACACACACACACACACACACACACACACACACACACACAGAGGTAGTCACAACAGCGATAAGTGTGCTTTGTGTTCAGAGGTGAAACACCAACTGATCTGCACGCAACCCTTTGCGTGTGTGCGTCTGTGTGTGTGTACGGCTACAGTAAAGCTACAGCTCCAGTCTTATGTAAGTCAGTGATGAAGTTTACCAACAGAGAAGAACTGACTGTCCCTGACAATCCCTCCATTTCTATACATGTGATAATAATAATAATAATAATATAATTACATTTGTTTTTGTAGTATTATGACATTCAATTGAATTAAATTGAACTAAATGTTGTATCTTGGTTTAACATTTTTGTGAATACACAGTGATTTCGATTCATAAGAATCAGTGAATAAACCCCTGTGTACATATTTCTAATGAAATGATCCATTCATTATAATCTTAAAATACTCATCATTTATTTTTACATATAATAATAACAACAACAACCCAGAATTTATAAAACAGATATATTTCAACTTGCTGTACAAACCCTTGTAACAGTGGATAAGGGGCACTTACTTTTGCCACAAAGTAATCCCACATGCTGAGCTCTGGGGGAATGAACTTCTCCTTGTAGGCGGGGCGTTCGGTGGGGATCGGAGGGGGCGTGGCCTGGGTCTCTTTAACGGGGCGACCAGGAACCAGCATGCGCATGTTAAAGCGACGCCGCTGACGGTCCACTTCCTCAGCGGGAGGGGTCGGGGGCGGAGCTACTGAAACATTCACAGAGAGAGAGAGAGAGAGAGAGAGAGAGAGAGAGAGAATGATGGTTTCTGTATATTTAATTCTTGCCCTTCACTCGAATTCATTTATACACAGAATCAACATTCCACTCTAAACTTATCTGCACTGACTCCGCCCACTTTTTTACTTGCATTTTGGGTATTTAAAAGTACGCACACACCTACACACCCCTCCACCAGCATCAAACCTAAAACAGGTGCACACACACACACACAAACCTTCACCACTGTCCGTTTTCAGTTGATCAGGGAGGGCTGAGTGCAACACAATAAATAACACAATAATGAAAAACCTTCATACATACACACACACACACACACACACACACACACACAGATTAATAAAATTGTATCCCCTTTTATCCCCAATACCACACAGAGAAAAGTGTGCGTGTGTGAGTGAGTGAGTGTATGGACTGATAAATATAATTAGACATTAGAAGTGAGATATGAAGTAAAATAATCTGAGTAGTGTATGTGTATGTGTGTGTGTGTGTGTGTGTGTGTAAACTCATGTCTGCTGTTATTACTATCGAAGGATGTACATTGTGATAATTTAACACAAACTCTGATTTAGAACCGAGACTCCCTCACACGCGAGAACGCACACACACACACACACACACACACACACACACACACACACACACACACACACACACACACACACACACACACAGAGGTAAGAAGCAATATGAGCAAAAGTGAACACGATTGTTTTTTATGGCAAGGTCTCCACCCATCACCACCCATCACCACCCCAGAGGTGGAACACGGATCCCACACTCACGTCGTCATAGCAACCGTGTGACGCGAGTTCACATGTGCGAGATCCGTGTTCACGTCACTCTGAAGAACCCGGACGTGAAGGAAAGAGAAGGGAACGTGAATCACAGCAAGGACTGTGTACCTGTGTGGGGTTTACTCTCCACCTGCTGCTCTGTTTCCAAAGTGTTATCAACTGCACACATACACACACACAATGAATCTATGAATTGGTAAACTATACATACATGCTTGAAAATTAATGCAAAAAAGGCGCTCACACACACACACACACACACACACACACACACACACACTAAGAAATCAATGCATTAAACACAAGCATGAACACATGCATGAACAAATAATTCTGAATAAAAAAATAAAAGATAAACAGACATGACACGCAGGCAGTTTCCACACACACACACACACACACACACACACACACACACACACACACACACACACACACAGAATCTATGCAATGAACATAAACACACTGCACACAGATATGTCATACACACACACACACACACACACACACACACACACACACACACACACACACACACACACACACACACAGTGCCTCACAGCTCTCCGTCTGCACAGTGTCGTCACCGTGGTTACCAGGTGGGATATTATGGGATGTGGGTGCAACTGGGAGGGATGGGGTGTCAGGCAATTCCTCAGAGCGTTCTGCTTCAAATGTAGCTGATACACAACGCAGTGTTGTTACACACACACACACACACACATTCATCCAGACTGTGTGCTTGATGTTCAGATGTTTCAGATGTGTATCTCACCTGGCGTGACCTCGACTGGGCGTTTGGGCTTCACAATGATCTTGGCTCCGCCCCCGAAGACGGCGGCCCACATGCGGGCGTTGAGCGGGTGGGCGGCGAGGCGGAACAGCTCATTAGTGGAGTGTGTGCCGAGGCCGTGTAGGAGCAGGCTTAGATACACGGCAACCACACCCTCACACAACATCACATTCAACTTAGGCTGCTCCTCACCCTGAGAACACGCTAACAAACTGATCAGAGACGACACTCCTGGGGGGGGGGGGATAGAAAGAGATAGAGAGAGAGATGTAGAGGAAGATAAATGGCAAGCATTATTGAATGAACACTGATATGAGAAGATTTCAGGTCAGTAACTGTGTGTGTGTGGTTTGTGTGTGTTACCTGGCCATTTAGCAGGAGTGGTGGTGGGTGTAGCTTGTTCCTCGATGCTCTCTGTGCGTAGTCTCCGCCTCTCACTGAGCAGAAGGCCCTGGTACACCATCCCTGTGAACTGATTCGCCTCCGACTGACTGCTGCTCTCACACACACACACGAACACATGCACACTTTATTATATATATACACACACCATTTATATACACTTCATAACCTATACATTATTGTACACACACAGTGTTAAATCCAGACACTATTAGAATAGTTAGGAAATGCGTGTGTGTGTGTGTGTGTGGGTGTGAGTGTGTGTGGGTACCTATAGCTGTGGCTGTCACACAATGCTTGGTAGATGCAGGCAGACAGAGAAGCGGCCAAAGTGTGCAGTGCATTTACCTGAAACACAAAGACAGAGAGAGAGAGAGAGAGAGTGAGAAACAGGGAGAGTAAGAGTGAGAGAAAGTGTGAGAGTGTGAGAGAGGATGAGAGTGAGGCAGAGAGAAAGAGTGAGTGAGAGAGAGCATGAGAGAGAGCGGATGAGAGTGAGGCAAAGAAAGAGTGAATGAGTGAGTGAGGGAGAGAGAGGAGGAGAATGATAGAGGGAGAGAGTGAGTGAGAGTGAGACAGAAATCATGAGTGAGAGAGAGAGAGAGAGAGGGGGGGGAGAATGATAGAGAGAGTGAGTGAGAGTGAGGCAGAGAGAAAGAATGAGTGAGAGAGAGAGACAGACAAACAGACAGACAAAGAGTGTGTGTATGTGTCTCACTCGGTTATCAGGTGTATCCGGATGGGGCGGAGCTTCAGTCTGTACGACAGTGTAGAGGATGTCTTGGATGTGATTGTTCAGGTGCAGGACCGGATTTGCGATGACTGTTTTCGTCGGGGCGATGCTAGCCGAGAGAAGCGGCAACGTGGTTGCTAACGGCAACGGCGACTGCAGCTGCTTCACTGTCGTCTCCTAGGAAACATGATGATATGTTATGTAATTGAAAATACAATTGAATAAATACACACACACACACACATACCTGCTGTGACTCCTGCAGCAGGAACAGCAGCTCCATGCGTACAGATGTGACTCCGCCCCCTTTGGCCCCGTGCAGGCTGCAGTAGGTGAGGAAGACCCTGAGCAAAGCCTCGTTCTTCCTCAACCAGGCTTTGCGTCTCTCTGCGTGCAGCTGTTTGGCCTGCAGTCTGCGCCGATCCTGCAGGTGGCGCTCGTACACGTCTGTCTCACCCGTCCTCTCGCGCTCGTCCCCGTCCCCTGTCACACTGCCGTTCCACTTCTCCAGCTCTCCCACTGAACCCTGACCTTCCACCTGAGGAGCGCAAAGACACCTTCACTTCATACAGTCAGCAAGAAGTCACAGGGAAATCACAGGGCTCCAACCAATCAGATCAAGGGGGCGGGGTGAGGTTTGGATGTTTGGATGCATGAAGTTTTCCCCATCACTTGGGGAATAGGAGACCCTGCTCCAGTATCACAATGCTCCTCAATCTAGCTCCATGAAGATCTGCTTCACATTGGATGGAAGTGTGTGTGTGTGTGTGTGTAAGATCTCCTGCTATAGTTTAAATCTCCACAAAATTTTCTGAAAAGGTACCTCAAAGAAAACCTTCAAGTGTTTGATGGACACCATAAAGCTTTTAAAGATCCTGCATGGTAATCTCTTCTAAGGGGTCTGTAAACGTTTGACTCATTTGTACCCATATACACTACAGAGCAAAAGATTTTGTGGAGATATTTGTCGACAGTAAAGTAAAGTCAGCATTATATATATATGATATAGGTGAGATGGAGGTGAGGAGGTTTCTGGGGTTCAAATTGGGATGGAGCTTTTTATCAGGAGATCTTCCACTGCGGATCTTCATGGAGCTGGCTTCAGGTTCACCACCTCACAATTCTGAGTCGTGGTATTAAAAGCGTGGTGTAAAGCATGATGATAAAAGAAGGACTTTTCTGGAAGAAACCCCAGAAGGTTGGTGCGTGGTTCCTGGAAGAACTCTCGGAGAACTCTGAGATAAACATGTTTATATATTGTCTTCCTGTCAGGATGTTTTGTTTGATATCTACACGGACTGCGATACGCAGACGGACCTTGTAGTTGCAGATGCGATGCATGGCCTCGATCTCCTTCTCCAGCCAGCTATAGAGCTGGAAGCGCAGTTTCCCTCCGTCCACCTCGTATCCGGTTGCGAGCGTGCGCAGCTCCGTCATCAGGATCTTCAGACACGCTCGGAACTTCAGCTGCTCTGCGATCACGTCCACCTTCCACTCGCCCGCCTGCTTCTCCTCCTCTTGCTCCTCCGGTTCCTGTTTCATGTCCTCCTTCATCACCAGGCCTTTCTTATCCTCCTCCTCCTCCTCATCCTCCTCATCTTCATCCTTGTCGTCTCCCCAGTCCAGCTTCAGCTCCTCGTCCTCGCTCTTGGTCACCGGCTGACTCCAGTCGAGGTCGGAGGCTCGGGCGGTGCTTTGGGCGTCGCTGACGTTGGGCGTCGACCCTCCTTTACTGAGAGACAAGGTGTTCTTGGTGACTTTGGGGATTTTGGAGAGGACCTCCAGGGCGAGGACGGGGCAGCCCACTTTGAAGTGAGCGTTGGCGGTGGTGAAGAAGAGCTTGCGCTCGATCAGGTTGATCTGATCCGGGCTGCTGCCGTGCTCCGAGCCGTCCGGAGACGCAAAGTGCCGGCGTACGATCAAAGGGTGAGTACGCAGGTAGTTGTAGAAACTGAAGACCACCGGGTTGCAGGACTTCACCATTACATCTGCAACCCAGAGATGATACGTTCATGCTTTTTTTACTGAGTAGAACATTTAACAAACATTTACAGATCGGGGTCTGGAATTCTTGCCCGGTATCTCACCCGGATTCTCGTCGTCCTCCTTGGGCGTCTGTTCTAGCAGCGTGTCCAGCGCTCGCGTGTAATCCTTCATGATCCAGAAAGCGATGCTTCTGAGGAACGGGTCTGGGTGCATCTTCCTGCAGGAGAACTCTGTGCCGTCTCGTCTGCAGCCCAGGACCTTCTCGTACAGGATTCCCTGACAGGTGGACGAGCTCTCGAAGTCGGCCTCGTACAGCCGAGCCACGATCATCGCCAACTGAATGTCCTCCATCTTTTCCAAACACACCTGCACACACAACAGTGCACAAAAGCAAAGATTAGGACTTTAACAGGTAAAAATCTGATGGAGGCATAAGTATGTACCCCCAATTCGGTCTAATCCTCGGGTTCCTGCAGGTTTTTCATATCAGAATTTCCAGACTTTTTAAAGACCATTAAGAAATAAATTTACAACCTATTTAGCAACAAATACATTGTAACAAATGCCATTAGTAACAAATAAGTCATTAGTAACAAAAACGTCATTAGTAATAAATATGTCGTAACAAATGTCGTAACAAATACGTCGTTAGTAAAAAAAATGTCATAACAAACCCGTCATTAGTAACAAGTGACATAACAAATATGCCGTTAGTGACAAATGCATCGTTAGTAACAAATACGTCATTAGTAACAAATACGTCGTTAGTAACAAATACGCCATCAGTAACAAAAACGTTGCAAATATGTCGTTAGAAACAAATACACCATTAGTAACAAATACGCTATTAGTAACAAATACGTCGTTAGTAACAAAAACGTTGCAAATATGTCGTTAGTAACAAATACGCGGTTAGTAAATGCCGAACAATGAAAAATGTTAGAATTTTAATTACCTCTCCAAAAATTAAAAAAATTTTGTACACTGAAAGATGCACTCCAGTAACTGAAAGCTGATTGGTTGTTTGCATATTTTCCATACTTTTGGCCGTGTGTTTGTGTGTGTTTGTGTGTGTGTGTGTGTGTGTGTGTGTGTGTGTGTGTGTACCTCGATGGCGTCCTTGAGTGACCCTGCGAGCAGGAAGAAGGCAGCGGATTGTTCAAAGCGCTGTTTCCCGAGCAGAGAGAATGCGTTCTTCAGCGCCGCCTTCCTCCATCTATCCTCACTGAAGTTATGGCTGAAGAACTGCGTCATCTTCTCATCATGCTGAGATCTGCAGCATGTACAAGTTTCTAAGTGTTTAAATCCTGGATATCCTGATAGATGTGTGTGTGTATATGTGTGTTAATATGATTTACCTGAACAGACCCCACAGCACAGCTTTCTTCTTCATGGCAAGGTAGAACAGTGCAGCATCAAGCGGATCGTTATTCCTCTGAAACGCTGCTTTGGCCACCTGATATATACACACACACACACACACACACACACACAAAAAAATATTAACACATACTGAAACACCTGATATACACACAATGGCATACACTGAATACATGATACACAGACACACACACACACACACACACACACACTGAAATATTAACACACACAAACACCTGCGATTTATAAATATAAAGGTAATAAATGTTGATGGAGGAATACGCAGGAACGTTTGCTGAAGGAGTGTTCCAAATGTGGCATACCCCAGATGTACTAAAGGTGTGATTCAGGTGTGTTCCAGATGTGGTGTGTTCTAGGTATGTTAAAAGTGTGTTTCAGATGTGCGTGTTCCTATATGTGTCAGGTTCCAGATGTATAAAAGTTGTATTCCAGTGTGTGTGTGTGTGTGTGTGTGTGTGTGTGTGTGTGAGAGGGAGTGACCTTCTCCACCATGCGTCTCAGAGTGTTGATGTTTCGGATCCACCAGCCGACACCGACGGCGCGGAGCTCGGACCACTGCAGGTCTCCTCTCTGCATGGCCGGGATCATGTTCAACATCTCCTCCTCCGCCTCAGAGTGAAAAGCCCAGGCAAAGTGGCACGTGGATACGCCTATACACACACACACACACACCTGGTGAATATGACGGGGGGCAGTGTTTGGTGTATAAATAGAACAGGATGATGGCGTTACCTTGGTGCAGTAGCTGCATGCGGTAGAGAGGAGGAAGTGATGTAAGCAGGCAGGTGTGTAAACGCATTGCCAACAGATACCTGAGACCGCACTCATCCAGTGCCTCACCACCTGAACACACACAAACAGGAACAAGTGAGTAAACATACTGTCTTAAAACACACACACACACAGACACACACACACACGGCAGAGTATGTTGTACACAGTATTTTGGTGAAGGCCCGTGCATCACGTGAAAGGATTATGTGAGTGCACGTCCCTGACCCTTCCTGATGTCTGGAACGTTCTGCTCACATCTCACCTTCTGTAAGAGACTAAATAAGCAGTGTCTGATCTGATGTATTGGAGGTACGAGGGGAGAGTGTGATAGCACCGGGTTTAATTAGTCTAGAGCAGGACATTAAGGACGTTTATGGAGATACGTTAATCGCATGCTTTCTTATTTATTTTGGTTGTGTGTGTGTGTGTGTGTGTGTGTGTGAGTTAGAGAGGATGTACTGAGAGGGTTAAAGAGTACAGAGAATGTTTAGAAAAGGATGGAAAAAGGTACCTTGGTAAAGGGTACATGGTACATGAAGAGGGGAGAAGTGTAAAGAGAGAGGGGAGGGGTGAAGTGTAAAAAAAGAGAGGGGTGAAAGGTACAGAAACAGTGAAGAAACTCACCTCTGTACTGTTTATCTGTAGCCCCGCCCACCTCAGCGCTGGTGGTCGCCACTGTATCTGCAAGCGCAACCAGGAACATCTGCTCAAGGCGAGTGAGTCCAGGCAGGCTGGAATGCATCAGGTGAGAGGAGAGAACCTGAGCATGTTCAGGTCCGAAACTGGTAGGGCCGTACTGCGAAAGATCGATCACACGTGTCTTCTTCTCCTTCTTCTCCACCTTATCCGCCCAGGCAAAGCTGGCAAAGTCGTCAGTGTTCACAGAGGTGTCCTGAAAGAGCTCAGAATACTGATCCTCTGAGGACTTCTGCGTCTCCCGCTCGGGACATTTGACGTCATCGGCTAACTTGTTTCTGTAAGACGTGTCGAGGTCGGCCGAGAGCAAGGCGTACAGAGGGAGAGGAGGGATGGAGTTGATTTCGGTGTAATCTCGCCCACCATCTCTCCCAGCAACGATCGTATCCTTGGCGGTACTTCCCGTCACGCTGATGGTCCGAGACAGGTGTCGTCTGGCTCCGCCTTCTCCCGCCACGGCGTCTCTCACCACGGCGACCTCACCGGCGATGCACTTGACCAGGTGAGACAGGATGGCCTTGGCACGTCTCACCTTCCCCAAGTCCATCAGCTCCAGCAGCTGGGTGGGGTGGTACTGAGGCAGAGTGGGGGACAGAGAATGCGCCGCTTCGAAAAGGCCTCCGTCTTGGATCACGGCAGGAACTCGAATCACGTCTTCTGGCATTTCAATTGCATTCTTTTTCACCATGAATGGGTCATCGTTGTCTTCCGAGTCGCTGGGCTTCTTATCCTGGTACCACTGAGCGTAGACATGCATCTCGCAGTCCATCCCGATGACCAGGATTCCGTCTCGAACCCAGGAAAGAGAGACGGGGAGAGACGGCGTCCCATCCACTGAGGAAACCAGATCGACAGAGCGGAGGAGAACCCAGCGAGAGCGGACGCCCTGTTTAACGCTGCCCCCTAGAGGCAGAGTGACGACCGCCATGCCGTCTTTGCCTCCGGTTTGCTCTGCGACAATGCCGGAGATCCGGCCGTACATTAGAATGCTGGATCCGACTCCCACGGTGAGGATGTGTGAGCCGTCTTCTTTGGAGAGCCAGTCCAGGTGCACAAAGTGTTTAATATTGGGGTTCTGTTTCCTGACAAACAGATCAGACTTGCTATAAACCACCAGATTGCTGTCCACGCTGATCCTGGGGTCTAACGTGCTGACTGGTTTCCCGAAATCATCCAGGTGGATAGTTTGCTCCAGAACCCACTCAGACCCACCGGTAGACTCGCACTCGAAGATGGAGACGTGCATGGAGAAGTCTTTGGAGTTGGGGCTGAGCTCAGTCGAGATTAACTGTTTGAAGGCGACAGCGAGTCGGCCGGTGTAGGAGCAGCTGACAGCGACGGGGCGCCCCGAAACGCACAGGGCGCTATTATTGTCCTCCTCCTCGTTCAGGAGGCACCACGGCTCCCAGCGGTACGAGGGAGAACCTTCTGAATCAACAGAGCACCTCCAAAATCGAACGCGTCCATCTGAGCAGGCCGTTACGATCAGATACGGAGCCAAACACACCGGATAAATGGAGGAAGAGCTCAAGTGACCTAAAGAAGGAACAAAATTCTTACAATTATAAAAACACCTTTGCAGCTTTCACATCATTTGTAAAGTTTCTTCACAAGGATTCCCAGCATACCTGCAGACGGTGTTGCACGGATCACCTCCACCCCCAGAGGGAGCTCCAGCCTGTGGCTGTAGACAAGGGTGGAACTGAGGATCAGTTTGCTGGCAGATTGCAGGTTAGCAGAGGAAGACGAGCGAGGAAGAGGGCTTTGACCCGGGGTCGACTCAGGAGATGAGTCGGGGTTGGGGACCATGTGAGGAACCGTCAGCTGATTCTGGTATGGCTGCACCTGCGGCGTGTCTTCTGCAGGAAAAAAAGCAGTACACCACATTTACGGCCAGAGAGACTTCCAGTCTCCAGCAACTGAGGGTTAACAGGGTCTTCAACCATCAAGTTACATCTGTGAAACTCCCCCCACCAGAACCAGATGGAAGTTGGTAACAGTAGACGTCCGATCAGATTTCCAGACGTCTAATATGAAGCTGAGTTGAGTCATTGGGATGACTGTACTGATAGACATGTCTCAGACCTGAGTCACTCTTTTCATTGGATTGTTACTGTGTGTGTGTGTGTGTTTGTGTGTGCTTCACTCACCCACACATGCATGCTCAGATTTCAGATGAAGATGCCACATCTGCAGCACAGAGTTTCTGTTCTCGTCTTTCTCGATCACGACCAAGAAGAACTTCTCGGAGAACGGAGGCGGATGGAACTCTGATGGAGGAGAACGAGGGTTAGAATAAAGGAAGAAGAAGAATAGGAAGAAGATGAGAAGAGTAGTGTGTACCATCCGCTGTGGGGAAGTCAGAGGTGTTTATGTCTCCGATGTCGTCATGAGGTTTGTATCCTAAAATGAAATCCTCCTGAAAGACGTGGAGCAGCTGGGTGTTGGAGCCACACTGCAAACACACAAACATACACATACTATGGTAATACTATACTATGTGCCATCACACCAATGGTATAGATTATAGCGCGCACACACACACACACACACACACACGTTACCTGGTTAGTGATTACATCCAGTTCTATGATGCAACCTGGGCGTGCAGTGGACTGCTGACTCACAATGTTGAAGACCTCACCCACTAATTTCTACACACACACACACACACACACAATATATTGTTAATTCACAACGTTCAACAGTTCCTTTGTAATAATGATGATGATGACAATGATGATTCTTCACCGAGGTCTCAGGGTCAGAGAGTTCATCTAGAAGTTTCCTGGCGTCCACAACGGCTTGATATAGACGCAGGTTCTTCCCATCTGATGCCACGAAACACGCGCTTGCGGAGTTACAGTACGTCCCTGATACACAGACAAACACCGGTCACACTTTGTTCTAACCTGATGAAATTGCTCAGACCATCACCAAGTAGTCTCCAAACATTTTTGATACCACCTCGTAACTCTAGAGTGTGTGTGTGTGTGGGGCAAACTTTTTGGCTCAAGGGACACAATGGCTTTAAATTTGACAGATGAGGCACCAGATGCATACATATTAATCATGAACAAATAAAAGGCATACACTTTAATATTAAATGCATCACCGAACCTAATGCGCCACCTGGTGGAACGTCAGGCAATTACAGGACAAGAAAATGTAGATATAAGCGGACTATAAAAACAACACTAGATGGCGTTTCCTCTACATTTATTTCATGACGTGTGTCATTTCGGGAGACTGACCGAGGACGGAGCTGGGGATGAGCGTGGGCAGCCAGGCGACGTTGGAGAAAGCGGCGGTGTGCAGGGAGTTAATGCGTGCGATCTCGGACACGCCCCCGGTGCAGGAGAGCGGCCCGATGTGGTCGACGCGCCACAGGATCAGCTCACTGTAGATGGCGTTGGGGTCGTGGAAGGTTCGGGTCGCGGCGTTGCCACTCATCTCCTTCTGGGCGAGGCCTCTGGACGGGCGAGGAGGACGGGACGGGACGGCGTGAGGCTCGTCCCGCCCGGGAGGTGGTGTGAGGACGGCGTTGTGGTGCGACGAGGTGAGCAGGAGGGGCAGGACCGTGTGGCACGCCAGGTCGTTGAGGTGGAATCGGTGGCCGCAGTAACGGAACTTGTGTGACACTGTGAGCACATTGGAGAAGGCGGATTTCTCAGCGAACGTCACAGCCCATTGGTTGAGGGATCCGTCAACGTGCTTCGACACCATCATGACGGCCGGACCGATTACGGTGCTCAGAGGAGCGCACTTCCTGTCCTGCTCCACGGAGACCTCGCCGTCCCTCTCGAGGGCGCTGCAGGCGTACATCATGATGTTCTTACTCAGAGAGTTGGCGTCGCCGGTGGGGAACGCCACGGGGATCTGTGAGGAGAACGCCACCTGCGACAGAACATTGTGTTTTACCTGCTGCCGGAGTGTGTTTGTGTGTGTGTGTGTGTGTGTGTGTGTGTGTGTCTTAGAGCACTGACCTGGACCTGGCGGAAGATTCCAGGAATATACTCGTCCAGATACTTGATGTGCCAGACCAGGAAGGATCCGTCGACCGGGTGGATGGTGAAGATCATATCCGGGCTTCGGTTCCACTCCAGAGTGAGAGATTCCATCTTACGCTCCAGGAGGACAGAGGGAGGAGGAAGGCTGCTGCTGGAGCCGGGCGAAGACGCCTTCGTACTGCCTTCCTGCTCTCCTTCATCTTGCTCTGATGCCTTGTCTGACATCTCATCAAGGTCTACACCACACACACACACACACACACACACACACACACACACACACACACACATATATATATATATAAAAGATCTCCATCACTCACTAATCCCATTATGCACTATTGGAAACATACCAAAATCAAACTTGGCAATTCCATCCTGCTTGAAGTCCTCGGAGGTGTGCTCAAGGTTCTGCTCGGAGAATCTCCTCAGGTGCTGCATGAACACATCCATGGACGAGGTGAAGCTCAGGTCTTTATTGTTCAGCCAGTGGACCACAAAACCTCCATTACTGTCTCCTGAGGAGAAGAGACCTGACCCAGCCAGAGCTGCCGGGATATCTGCACCATACACACACACACACACACACACACACACACACGCACTATAGCGTACTGTACTGTATTTTACAGACACTGAAACATTTCGCTTCATCCTTCCATACTGACAACAGCACATGTGTGTGTATGTGTGTGTGTGTGTACACTTCACCCAGCCACACACAAGCATCAAAATCTCTGTATACTTTCAAAAGCTGACTAAGGCCGAAAGTTTGTGGACACCTGACCATCAACTCATTAAACACGGAATCATCTTTCACCGTTATAATGAGCTCCACTATTCTGAGATGATGTTCCTCTAGATTTTGTGGAGTTTCATCCACAGGGTTTGTTATTAAAGTCAGGTAGTGGTGTAGGTGAGAAGGTTCCTGAGGTGCAGGCAGAGTTCAATAGTGTTTGGAGCAGGAGATATTACACACACTTCCAGCCGATGGAAAGATGGAAAGCAGATCTTCATGGAAGTTCTTGTGAGTATTCAAGTATCTTCCAACGATGTCTTGTATAATTGTGTGTTAATTATACACGCAGAGCTCACAAAAGAACACCAAACCTCATTCATTTCATTTAAAACTGTGATGTTAACCATTTATAAATGTCATTTTTAACCTGTAAACTTTCAGACCTACAAAAAAATAAAGAATTGTTCATGTGCACTTCACCAAGAAACTACAAAACTAATGTATGTTAGTACACATTTAAAAATACATCATTTAATCGATGTTCATTCTTTTTGTCCACACTGAGGCGCTGTTTCTAGTCAACGACAATGTAACTTTTTTTAAATATTCTCGTATGTATATAAATTTGTTGTAAATAAAAAACACTGCTGTATTAGAGCACTGCTGTAAAAAACAGTGTGTATTAGAGAAAGTATTTTTTTACTTTTTCAATTCTCAAGAAAAGAGAAACATGGGAAACTGGTTTTACAGGACTGACAAGTGTGTGTGTGTGTGTGTGTGTGGTGTGTGTGTGTGTGTGTGTGTGTGTGTGTGTGTGTGTGAACCTGTATTAGGCTTGATTCTAGCAGAGAGGTGTGTGTGTGTGTGTGTGTGCATATATATACCTGTATTAGGGTTTTTACTGGCAGAAATGTGGTGTGTGTATACCTGTATTACGGTTTTTACTGGTGGAGATGTGGTGTGTGTTTGTGTATGAATACATGTATTATGATTTTTACTGGAGGAAATGTGGTGTGTGTGTGTGTGTGTGTGTGTGTGTGTGTGTGTGTGTGTGTGTACCTGTATTAGAGTTAATGCTGGCAGAGATGTGGTGTACGGGTGTATACGTGTATTAAGGATGATACTGGCCGTATATGTGGTGTGTGTGTGTGTACCTGTATTAGGGTTGATACTAGCGGAGATGTGGAAGTGACACAGAGCGTTGCCGTGGTGTGTGATGTGTCGGTGTGTGTCGTGGGAGTTGAGTTGGCTGGGCAGTAGCTCGCTGTGTGTGACCAGAGCTGAGGATCTTCTCCGACCTCGTCTGAGCTGCTTCAGGTGGTGGATAGACTACACACACACACACACACACACGCACAAACATGAGTTTTACTTAATCACTGATATAACACTAACTGTGTGTGTGTATGGGTGTATATGTATGTGTGTGTGTGTGTGTGTGTGTGTGTGTGTGTGTGTGTGTGTGTGTGTGTGTGTGTGTGTGTTTTTATGTACCACCTCCAGGTCCAGGGCGTGTTGTATTTTGTCTTTCCCGCTGTGTTGCAGTGATGATGTAGAGCTGCTATTCTCAGTGATTTGTCCTCCCAGCAGACTGTCCTCCGGCAGCAGTGTCTCGCTCCACAGCCGACAGATTCCATCCACACACGACGTCAACAACACATTACACACCAAACCCCTGACACACACACACACACACACACACACACACACACACACACACACACACACACAGGGATAATTTGCAGACAGGTTATCACACCATGCCCTTCTCATGAAGAATCTCTGATCATGTGCATTTACATAAACCTCCCTCAGCGCCCCCTGCTAGACCTCTTAGTGTAGTGACGGTCCTGTTAGTGTTACTGTCGCTCTATCATCACTTCACATCACACACTTTACACAAGCCGCAAAAATTCTTATCTCTCTGTGTGTGTGTGTGTGTGTGTGTGTGTGTGTGTGTATACATACTTGGCCATGTATTTGCTGGTCTTCCTCCAGGAGAAGCCTGTGACAGTTCGGGGATGAGCGAGATAGATGAAGGAGAAGTGGAGCGAGCTGGATTTCCTCTCACACACGTCCACCATCACAGACCTCCATCCCAGTGTGGAGTACCACACCTTCAACAAACAATCCTCCTGGGAGGGGTTTAAAGAGAAAGATTAATGAGAGGTATTTAAAGAAAAGACAGAAAGGCAGATTTAAAGACAGAGAAAGAGACAGCATGAAAGAAAGATTCACATTTAGAAAGAAATGTATAGAGAGATAAGACAGAATTAAGGAGAGAGAGAATAAAGTGTAAGAGAAACAGAGTAAGAGAAAGCAGAAAAAGATGGAAAGAGATCCAAAAGTCAAAGGCAAACTGACAGTTGGACTAATTTTCCCCAAACACTGTGTGTGTGTGTGTGTGTGTGTGTGTGTGTGTGTGTGTGTGTGTGTGTGTGTGTGTGTGTGTGTGTGTGAGTGTGTTTAAAAACACTACCTTTCCAACAGTGGCGAAGTATTCCCCATCAGGAGACCATTTAATTATACGCACAGCAGCAGCAGTCCTATACACACATCACACACAGCACACACACACACACACACACACACACACACACACACACACACACACACACACACACACACAATCAGGACTGTATTATATGTATAAATACATATTATTAGGACACAGAAAGCAGGGACTCCCTGATACACACATTATTAAGTATATTAAGTATATAATCTGATATTAATAGAAACCAATCATATTACACTCGTTATAAACAGGGTGGGGCGATATATCACTGATAACATCGCAATAAATTGCGATTTAAAATTTGAAAATATTGTGAACATCGAACATTTAAAATTTACATATACTTTCCCAAAAGAACTCACAAACATCCGATATTACGTACCCATACTTATTACTACTAATTAGCGGGGGAGGGGCTTTTTTCTTTTCTTTTTTTTTTTTTTTAAATCAAGACGACAAATAACACACATGGGGGGGTGAATTATACTCCAAAAGGAACGCATAATCTTGTTTTTATTATTTAAGAGCAAAATAATCTAGATATAAATCAAATATTGTAAACATTTTTACAAAATCAAGATATCCTAATTTTTATATATCATCCAGCAACATTATATGATTTGTTATTGTTGTTTTGTTTCATTTGAAAAAGATGTATCTTCATCATAACAAAACACATTATAATGTATTAACCTTGTTTTGTTGTCTTTTATTTTTACACATAAAATTCCAGCTATAATTTTTTGTATTTTTTTTTCGTCAACTAAAAAAAATTTAGTTAGCATTAATCTATACACCCACTGCAGTACCACCACATTTCCACAATCTAGTGGGCATGAACCCCCCCCCCCTCCTCCCGTTGAAGACCCCTGATTACTATTTTATTCTTTATATACAATGAAATTGATTGATTGAAGGAAAGCCCAGACACTTCAACATGAAACAAACTCCCATTGGTTAGTGTGTCCCAAGTCGTGTGTGTGTGTGGTGGTGGTGGGGGGGGGTTAATAATATTGCACTGCTCCATTTTGCTCATTCATCACCTGATAATCACCATCATCTTTTTTCATTTCCCTTTTTTCCAAAGCCTCACTCACACACACACACACACACACACACACACACACACACACCACACAGTCGGTCTGACTCACTTGCACTGCCACACACACTTCCAGTCGTTGAGCACAGGGTGTAATTTTTCATCTTCATCTTCCTCCTGTAGTGTATCTGCGGTGGGCGGAGCCCAAAGCTGTAGCCACTCGGTTGCCGCCAGGATACGGTTACCTACAGAGAGACAGACGTTTAACAAACACATACACACGCAACACATGTACACACACACACACACACGTCACCAACACACACACACACACACACACACACACACACACTCCCTTACCTTGGGGGTCCCAGGCCAGGTTGTAGGTCATGGCATTAAGTAGAAATTGTCCTGTCTTCTGCCACTGATAATTTAGTTGCTGCATGTGATAACAAAATCACACACACACACACACACACACACACACACACAGTTATACAACAATACAATCTCACACAACAAGGAACATACAGATGATACTTCCTCATGGACAATCATGATCATGTGACAATAGCGACCATTCCTACATAACTGTTACCATCAGTAACATCATCTAATTATCCTTCATCATGATCAGCATCATCACCATCATCTGACTCTGACCTGGTGTCTCTTGTTCAGGTTGGTGGAAATCGGTTCGAATATGCACACCGTGTTTCCGTACGAGGCGGCGATCTGAAAGTGTAGAGAAAATTTATCAGTACATCAATGACTAAATTCATGTGTGTGTGTGTGTGTGTGTGTGTGTGTGTGTGTGTGTGCATCTTACCCGTCCCAGTTGATGTGAACACTCCACACACCCCACTTGGATGTTCCCATGCTGAGCTCCGGGGATGATCTGGACACACTCGAAATCACTAGCCAAGATCACGATATCACACCCCGAACCGTACGCCTGCACGCACACACAAGTGTGGAAATTTGATATATAATTGTGGGGTATCATATAATTTTGGTACTGTGGAGTCTCCTTTACTCTTGCTGTACATTTTGTTGTGTGTGTGTGTGCATGTGTGTGTGTGTGGGTAAGGGAAAGTGTCTGTGTGTGGGTGAGAGTGAGTGTGTGTGTGTGTGTGTGTGTGTGTGTGTGTGTGTGTGTGTGTGAACCCATCCACACTCCTGATTTATTAATGGAGAAGGAGTAGGAGGATCTGAGAGCAGATGCTCGCTCAGCACATCACCACCATGACTAGGCAAACACACACACACACACTCACACTCGAAAATGTACAGCAAGTGTAAAGGAGAGAAGGAGCTATAAAAAAGTAGCATTACAGAGGAACATAAAAATAAATGACCGTCACACCACATTCTCTCTCTCCATCTCTCTCTCTCTCGCCCCCTCTCTCTATCTATCTATCCATCTTCCTTTCTCACTAGATATTTCTTTCTCTTTGCACTCTCTTTCATCCTGTCTCTTGTTCTCTGTCCTGTTGTCATCTGATATCTGCAAGCAAGCTTCTACAGGCACTACACACACGCACACACACATGCATGCGCAGTTTGTTTATGCAACACTGCAGACAAAAAAATGTCGTGTGCACATGCTTGCGTGTGTATGTGTGGGGGAACATTTAAGTGACACGGTTACACTACACAGGAGTCTGCACTACATTTGCGCACTCTGTAGTGCACTCGGGATGTAATTTGAGCTGCAGAGAAAGGCTCCCTACGTAGTGAGCGCGTGTAGTGAACAGAGAGGCGTTCATCTGCGTGATCGTGACTGCAGGAAGGAACGGCGAGGAGCCAAGCCACACAGACATACACCAACACCTCACTTCTGTTGCTAAGCGGAGGACTGTAGTGCGAGCGTGTGGGAATGTGTGTGTGTGTGTG
Source organism: Kryptopterus vitreolus (assembly GCA_030449085.1). Lineage (NCBI taxonomy): Eukaryota > Metazoa > Chordata > Actinopteri > Siluriformes > Siluridae > Kryptopterus > Kryptopterus vitreolus. The sequence goes on from JACRUU010000019.1 coordinate 21,523,894, forward strand.
TGTGTGTGTGGAATATAAACCTTCTGCAAAGTGAATATAATTCCATACAGAACACATCATGCACATGATGTCACTTCCTGTTTAAATAGGATTATTTGCCGATATTGTATATTATTCTGTGGCCAATAACAAAATGTCCTCCAATGTTGTGATTTTTATCCATTTAGAATTGCATTTCCACAGTTCCTGGTTGCATTACAGAAGCTTGCCGTGTAACAGGAATCTTAAAAAAAAAAAACGCTGGACCTCCAGAACTGGAGACTCCTTCCAACAACGTTAAATAAATATCTTAAAATGTGATTATCGGTGATTATCTATTCGAACCTTCTGGCCAATCAGAATCCAGAACTCAAATGAGGCCCTGTATGGGACGATCAATAATGACATTCGGGTTTCAGATCCATCAGAAGAGCTGGCCTCGTCGTTCCAATACTTTCGGAGGAGCGCGCAAAGCGAGGGGCGGAGACGCGGCTCACTGTATTTAATTAGGTATTATATGTGAACGTCTGAGCATGAGGGTGGAGAAACTGAAGCAGTGTTTGGCTCTGAAAAGCGTTTCCTAATCAGTCTGAAAGCAGCAGCGGTGCTGATGCAGTTAAACCTCAACCTCACACCACCTCCCACCACCACAAACCATCCCATATCATCACACAATACCCTACACTACACACCACCACAAACTATCCATATATCATTCACACAATACCCTACACAACCTCTCACATCATCTCACACCACCACAAACCATACACAACACAACAAACCTATATCATCACACAATACCCTACAACCACCACCACAAACTATCATATATCATCACACAATACCCTACACAACCTCTCACATCATCTCACACCACCACAAACCATCCTATATCATCACACAATACCCTACACACCACCACAAACTATCATATATCATCACACAATACCCTACACAACCTCTCACATCATCTCACACCACCACAAACCATCCCATATCATCACACAATACCCTACAAACCACCACAAACTATCATATATCATCACACAACACCCTACACAACCTCTCACATCATCTCACACCACCACAAATCATCCCATATCATCACACAATACCCTATACACCACCACAAACTATCCTATATTATCACACAATACCCTACACAACCTCTCACATCATCTCACACCACCAAACCATCCTATATCATCACACAATACCCTACACACAACCTCCCACCACCACAAACCATCCCATATCATCACACAATACCCTACACACCATCACAAACTATCATATATCTTCACACAACACCCTACACAACCTCTCACATCATCTCACAGCACCACAAACCATCCTATATCATCACACAATACCCTACACAACACAACAAACCATCCCATATCATCACACAATACCCTATACACCACTCACATCATCACAAACAATATACAAACCACCACAAACCATATATCATACACACACAATACCCTGCACCACACACCACCACAAACCATCCCATATCATCACACAATACCCTACACACCACCACTCACCATCACACACCATCCCATATCATCACACAATACCCTACACAACCTCTCACATCATCTCACACCACCACACACCACCACAAACCATACCATATCATCACACAATACCCTACACAACCTCTCACATCACCCCACCATCCTGCCAATCCCCCTCCCACACACCCACACAACCCATCCCATATCACACAATCACCCACACCACCGCCTCCCCCCACCCCACCACTCACAAACCCCACCCCTGCCACACCATCCATTCCCCACAACCACCTCACATACCATGGCCCCAACACCCATCACCACCCCACATCACACCTCTACACACTCATCCCCACCCCCCCGATCATCACATCTCACATCCCACCCAATACCCCAACCCCTCACATCATCTCACACCACCACAAACCATTGTATATCATCACACAATACCCTACACACCACCACAAACTATCATATACACATCACACCCCCTAGCCACACCCTATACAATCTCTCACATCATCTCACACCACCACAAACCATCCCATATCATCACACAATACCCTACACAACACCTCACATCATCTCACACCACCACAAACCTATTACCATATCATCACACAATACCCTACACACCCTCTCACATAACATCACTTCATCCTGCACCATCTCACACCACCACAAACCATCCCATATCATCACACAATACCCTACACAACCTCTCACATCATCTCACACCACCACAAACTATACCATATCATCACACAATACCCTACACACCCTCTCACATAACATCACTTCATCCTGCACCATCTCACACCACCACAAACCATCCCACACCATTTCACACATTCCGTAATTCCATCGGAACTACAGTGGACTGATGGAAATCCCCCTCCCACACACACCCCAAACGCAACTGTATAGAAATGCTGACATATACTTCTCACTGTGAGCGTGGATCAGATCAGAGGTGGAGGTGTGGTAGTGAGAGGGTTAACATTGATGGGTGGAGACTCAGAGGTATTGATCAGTGTCAGGGAGAACAGAGAGAACGAGTACAGACGTGTGAACAGATGCTGCGTCAGTATCGCTGATTACATCACAGAGGAGTAATCTCATTTAAAAGAAGAAGGAACTGAACCCTGATGCTTCCACACACAGGGTCACGAGGTCACGAGACACACACACACACACACACACACACACACACACACACACACATTAATCACCACATGATTATGAGAGAAGTAGCAGCAGCAGCATGGGAAACAGAAAACCAATGAGAGATGAGGAATCTGCCTGAGGATTAATACACTCTCCTAGTACCTAAAAAGAAGGGTACCTAATATAAAACCCTTATTCCCTAATCCCAAATCTCAAACCCTTATTCAATAATCCATAGTCTCAAACTCTTTTTCCCTAATCCCTAATCTGAAACTCTTAATCCCTAATCCCAAATCTCAAACCCTTATTCTCTAATCCCAAACTCTTATTCCATAATACCAAATATCAAACCCTTATTCAATAATCCGTAGTCTCAAACCCTTATTCCCTAATCCCAAACTTTTATTCCATATTACCAAATATCAAACTCTTATTCAATAATCCCTAATCTCAAACCCTTATTCCCTAATCCCGAATCTCAAACCCTTATTCCCTTTGTCCCCTACACTAGAGAATTGAGAGCTCTGTAATAAGAGCTAACTGTAACTGTAATAAGAGCATGAGGCAGGATCTGTTCTAGTGTACTGTAATAAGAATAAAATCAAATTTATTAAATAAGTCTGATTTAAAGTTCTAGATTTGTTCCAATTTCTGTTCCAGAACACGACCTGAAACTGTCATGTTCTAGAACAATGTGTAGAACAACCTCTATTCAAAATATGGACTGCAAAATGGAGTGGAATACTTTTAGTGTAGTTCTAGTTCATCTGAAACGTCTGGTTCTAGAACAATGATCTCAAAACTCAGTTGCTGAAGAAGCAGATATGAACACTTTCAAACAGAACACTAATTCAGATCACCGTTCTAGAACACAGGTAGAACTTTTCAGGATATTTTCAACAGGTTTTGGATGGTTCAACAGTTCAGAAATCCACTTCGGGTGAAACATTACAGGAAAATCCCCATTTATCTAGAGCAACAATTCCAAATTCTAAAACAAGAAAACATTCAGGGTTTTTGATTGACTAAATATAGCGTTCTACTGATTTAAATATGAACACTACAGAAATGGGTTCTAGAAGACACAGTGATTCAACATGCCTACCTGGGATCTAGAATGACAGTACAGAAATAAGTTTATGAGAAAACCATTGGTGCAGTAATTCAGATCCTTATATTTTTGGAGATACCTTCCAAAGATCTGGAGCAACAGTTAGCAAAATTCTGGAGAAATATTTTGGGAAACTCTTTTCAGAAACTCTGGTTTTTAGAACACTGGAGGGTAAATAACCAAACAATCTCGTTTCTAGAATAATAAAATTTCAAACTTCAGCTCTAGAATCCCAGTGAGTGGAGGTGGTAGATCAATTATGCATTGGCTTCTGGACCAGAAGATCATAGGATCAGATCACACCACTACAAAGTTGCTACTAGTGGGTCCCTCACTAGTCGCAAGTCAAAAGACAGTACAGAAATGGGTTGTAGAAGCCTGGTGAAGTATACGAGAAAACTTCTGGAGCCATAGGAGCACTTAAAAGCTACTAAAATACTAAAAAGCTTTCAAGATACTTTCCCAACATTTGAAGAAATGGTTCACACTGCCATTTTCTAGAACATTACAGGGTAACACTTATTTTAGATAGTTCAATAATTCCGAGTTCTAGAAGTTCTGGTGCAAAAAAAGACACAAATGTTCTGGAACGTTCTAGAACATTACAGGTGCAAAGTGATTCAATATGCATACCATCTGGGTTCTAGAATGACGGTACAGAATGGGTTCTAGAAGCCTGGTGACCCGTATGAGAAAACCATTTGAGCAGTTATTCGGATTCTTGTTCTAGAATAATTGCAAAGTTTTTGAAGATCTGGAGCACCAGTTCAAGACAAAATCTGAAAATCTAAAAATTCTGGTGAAACATTTTGGGGAAAGTCGTTTTCAGCAATTCTGATTTTTAGAACACTGATGAATAAATAAGCAGAAGATCTTGTTTTTCTAGAATAATACAAACTTCAAATTTCTGGTTGAGAACCCCAGTGAGAAAGACAGCACATAAATGCCGGGTGAAGTATATGAGAAAACTTTCAGCCATCTAGAACACTAACTCTAGATGAATCCTATTGAGGGGAGGTGGTAGAAACACTTTCCAAAGATCTGGCGCAGTGGTTCAGGATTCCGCTCCATCAGTAATAGGATAATGTTCTAGGACAGGAGATCACTATTCAGTTTAACATGTGTACGTTAAAGTTCCTGTTACAGAACCCACAGCTGGTAGAACAACACCATGAGGAACTGACAAAGCGGATCTCAGCATTCATCTGTTCATCACCATCACACGATCTAATAAATTCCACGTCCTCAGACATATCACATCCCAAACCTAGTCCCAAATCACACGGAGAAGTCCACGTGAGTCTGGGACACTGAACAGGTTCTGCATAGGGAATGAATCATAGACGTCTGGTACAGAAAAGTAAAGTTCCTGATTTGGTTATTCATATACACACACACACACACACACACACACACACACACAAATACAAACGCATGTATATTTTTGGGCTGAGCTGTGTGTATGTGTGTGTGTGTGTGTGTGTGTATGTATGTGTGTGTATGTGTGTGTGTGTGTGTGTGTGTGTGTGTGTGATGACAGAGGACGTCTGATTACAGTTTTATCTAATTACACAGAGGGATATACAGGATTAAATATAATTAATGATTAGACGAATCAGACAGGATGATTAATTACACACCACACTGTACAATAATACATTTATCAATGTGTGACGCTACGTGTGTGTGTGTGTGTGTGTGTGTGAGAGACGACCCAAACATTCCCGACAACGGGCGGATGTGTGACTGCGGAATATCTCTCTCTCTGCAATACTGAACTCTCACTTCCTTTTTCTCAGCCATAAATCACTGGTGCACTCATCAAGGGCCCTTAACACAGAGGGCGAGTGGATTTAACAACTCTCACTCAGGGACGAAGTCCTAATACCTACCTGCTCTTTATATTGTGCACTACACGGTCCACCTTATTTAGTGTCTAGCAATACAATATACATATTGGGTACTGTAGAAGGGGTCACATCCCAAATAGGTATCTACTGAACATGTAGGGAACTTCATAGACTATAAAACACAATATTCAAACACTAGATAGGGATGTGCATTTTAACTGGTTTATGATGCACTATATTATATGTATATTATATATGCACTATACTACACCAAGTGAATAATCTATAAGAATGTCCTTCACTAGTCTGGAATGTGCACTCCTGGGGTAAATTCGCCTGTTTCCCTCATCTGATGATCTGACGCGACAGAAGCAGTGATAAAATGGCAGAGTGCTCTACACTGGTGTGTTAATTGGTACACAGCCTGGGCTTCCCGGTTGTTGGAGGTGAGAATTAAAACGCATCCGTGTTCGTTTTCAGATTGAGATCCTGTGAACGCCTTGGACAAGGCGACAAATCAGAAATAACCTTCAGACTGGAGACGCAGATACAGACCGTGAGTCCCGAAATACCCGCTGTCATTGAGGCATCAATTCAAAGGGTATTCTGAACATGGTAGAAAGGTCACAAAAGGTTAAATGTACAGAAGACGTCACTGTAGTGAATGTGTAAATGTCACTGTGAAAACCTCGTTGTTGCACTGATCATGCAAATATCAGGGGGAAGATGCAGCAATGTCCTTCTGAAACACAGCAACGTTCTTCTGAACTGTACTAATATCCCTCTGAAATGCAGTGAGGCTCTCCTGAACTGCCCGATGTCCTTCTAAAACACCGTAATGTCTCTCGCCAAAATGCAAAGACTCCATTCTATCGAACTGGAACACAAAAACATCTCTCAAAAACGGAGTGATGTCTCTTTAGTACCTCACAAACACAGTGAGCTCTCTCTGAAATGCATTGACGTCTCTGTTATCTTTCTAAAACACATTCGTGTCTCTCTAACATCTATCTGAAATGCAGTGGTGTCTCTCTGAAATGCAGTGACTTCTCTAACATTTCTTGATAATGCTCTGACGTCTTTCTACAATGCAGTGACATCTTTTTAAAACACACTTACGTCCCACTAACATCTCTCTCAAAAATGCAGTGACATCTCTTTAAAACACTGTGACGTCTTTCTAAAACATATTGATGTCACTCTAACATCTATCTGAAATGCAGTGACATCTAACATTTCTCGAAAACGCAGTGACGTCTCTCAAGAACGCAGCAACATCTTGCTAAAACACATTGACGTCTCTCAGTGATGTGCAGTGATGTCTGTAAAAATGCAGTGATATCTTTCTAAAAAAAAAACAGTGAAGTCTCTCTAAACCACATCCACATCACTCTATCTATCTGAAATACACTGACGTCTCTACAACGCAGTGACATTTTTCTAAAACACACTTTAGAATGCAGTGCTATCTCCAAAATGCAGTGATGTCTCTCTGATACACAGTGACATCTTTCTGATGTGCAGTGACGTCTCTAAAACGCAGTGATATTTTTCTGACATGCAGTGACGTCTCTCTGAATCACAGTGACATCATGACAGTCATTGTGTGGTGTGCATACCGGAAGCGTGGAAACACATCATTACCGTCCTAAACATGAAGGCGAGCTGGATGTCGTCGTGAACTCCCTCATACGTCATTATAAACACATCAGGTTCAGGACCTGCATGTCTCCACCAACACCAGAAGATGATCGTGTCTTTACAAACAAGGTCAAGTCAGCGTGCGCGGTGTGACGTCGCGTGACGTCACGCCGAAACGCACAGGTGCGTTGTGTACTTGTATATGGGGCATATTTCTCAACGCATAGGCCTGGATGTCAATCATCATGAAGAGGGATGGAAGGGGAGGAATGGCGGCGGTGTCGACACACATATACACACACACACACACACACACACAACTACGCGCGCGTCACAGCTGATGTGTATTAGTGTAGTGCTCGTGTGATAGTGATGTGCAGGCAGTGTTGTGTGTGTGTGGACGGTACCGGATCCCCCCTTGAACCTACCGTGAACGGGATGGCGTTAACGCTCCCCACCGAGTAGCAGCAGTCCCCCGGATTCACCGCTCCCGTCAGCACCTGGTGGAGATGCATCGCTGCTCCGCGTGTGTGTGTGTGTGTGTTCGAGGTGTGGATGGTAATATATTATGATAATAATAATAATAATAATAATAACAACAATAATAATAATAGTAATTTACACCGAGCCGATACTTGGCGGTCTCGGGAATCCCATCCGCCTCCCTCTCTCCGACTCTCTCTCTCTCTCTCTCTGTCGTGCACGCGCTCGGCCTCTTTCTTTAAAAAAAAAAAAACAAAAAACAAAAACCCGTCAATGTCCCTATCAGTCCCGGTTCCGCCCTCTGTCTGTTTATCTGTTTATTTATTTATCTGTTTATAATGAAGACGCCGTTATTTGTTATGTCATTTCCGTTGTCCGCTGACTCCGGGTTTTAACGCGGCTCGGATTAAATGAATTACCAAAAAAAAAAAGGAGAAAACTCCGCAGCAGACGAGAACGCGCCCGCGCGTGCACACGACACGGCACGGCACGCGAGCGCGACAGATCCCCCCCCCCGTCCGCAGTGCGCATGCGCAGGGATCCCAATCCGACTTTTCTCCGTGATCCTCCCCCGCCCTTCCCTGAAAGAACCACGTGGTGTTTAGTAAGTCGTGTGTTGTAAACTGGTAAAGGGAAGGATCGGATCATTTTAGTGACTCGGTTCTTTGAATCTTTTTTTCCTCTTTTATGTCGGTTCGCTCCTGTGAGGATAAAAATACATTTCCATTTAAATTACAGGTACATTTGCGATTACCCGATCACCCAAATCGTCTACATTCACCAACTTTTACTCAAATATGACAATGCAGCTAATGATAAATTATGATCCACAATTGTCACGTGACTCCTATAATTATTGCAACAATAGATTTAGACACAAACAAACCACCTTTTTGTTTCCTGTGTAATGCAGTGCATAACATATATGAGAGTCACATGACACAGACCAGGAGATATGTCATGATACAACAGGCATCAAGGTGAACTCACACTTTTAACTTTATTTTAAACACACACGCACACAGAGACACACGTTGTTTACACAATCTCTTCCTGTTTTCCGCTGCAGTCTGCCCTGCAACCCTGAACCCCGACACAGAACAGCCAATCACAATCTACTGTTCACATATCAGTACAATAACTAAAGAGCTTTCGCAATGCTTTGCTTGTGCACGAGTGAACGAATCACTCTTTGAGAAGATTTGTTCTTTTGAGTCACATTAAAGATTCGTTCAAAAAATGAAATCGTTCATAAATCCTGCAAGACAGTTACATTCCAGGAAAAAATCCTGTAACATAACATAAATAAAAATCTGTTATGTTATTAAAATACATTTCTTAAAGTTGTGTGTGTGTGTGTGGGGGAAGGGGGGTGTAACATCGTGTCAATGAGGAGTATGGGGAATTTTAATAAATGGAGTGGACTTGACTCGATCTGACAGGTCTCTCGCCACTAGTGGCCACTATTTTTCCACTTTTAATACATCTAATTTCTTTAATTCTCTGATTATTGTTTGTTTGTTTTTGTTTTTGTTTTTTTGCCAAGTTCCTGTGTTACTTGTTATATTTTTAAAGGTTTGTTTCATGGTATTCGTTATTGCCCTACCCTCCTGCCATGTCTTTGGTCCGATTTCTGTTCACTTTGGGTGTGTTCAATATTTAATTTGTTACTTTGCTGAGCTTTGGCCCAGTTATTGTTTCTTCCTTTCTTTTATATCATTAACACCCCCCTTTTTTTCCACTATAATCAATAAACTTCCACAACACTATGATTGATGTTCCTAAATGTCTCTCCACAACTGCATTGGACACCTCACCTGTGGCTCTTTAGATATAGAGTTAATCTCTCACGGTGATGACCCGATTCAAGCCCTCGCCTGACATAAACATTAAATTAAAATCATTTTTACTTGTATGTATTTCCACAATGGATATTCTCACAAAGCAGCTTTATATTGCTCTGTTTAAGTGTAAGTTGGTTTCTGGTGAGTAGAGGCTTTGGTGAAGGAAAAACTATGTGATGGAAGGAAGAGACCTTGAGAGGTGACATCTGGGTGACCCCGAATTTTTATTACATATAAACACTCTTTATCCATTAGCCCCCCAGATCTGCTATTTTATTTTGCAATGAGAAGAAAAGCTGTATCTTCTTGCTGTTGGCATTAACCAGACTGAACCCTTCTGCACAGCTCTGTGAAACAATCTCATCCCCCTTCAGTGAAATGGTTCCCTCTGATGTTAAAGTTTTCAAGTAATGAAATTTCCTCATTAAAATTCTGTAATGTATAATATATTCATTTTAAAAAGAATATTCATTTTATTTGTTTTATTAAATGTTAACAATTTCTGACAAGGCAACAGTGTATTCAACATTTAACTGTTAACATTGGTGCATGTTGTTGCACTGTATTCCAAATTATAGTTTTACAAAATGAAAGTAAATTTTTTAATAAATTTTGTCTGAAACTTTATTGGACAGGGAGTAGGAAAGTAAACATTAAGTATTATTTTTTAGTGTTAATGACCTTAAAATTCACCCTATATAGATCTTCATGCACTTCTTGTAGTGTAGTATTGTTAAATTCATGCTTGAAGTGTTAACTTCTGAATAGTGATATTTTGTTAAGATAATCAACACTAATGTAGTATTGTTAAATCTGCATTAATGTATATTAAATGTCGATAATGTCAAAATGGAATAAGGACCGCCCACAGCAGAGATAACGAGATACGCCGTGGATGTTTATCAAGCCGCCCGAGAAATCTTGAAAAACACACAAAAAGTGTTAACTGCAAAATAACCTTTGGTAACATTTGAGTCACTGCACTGTAATAATAAATAAAAAATAGAGATATTTTGGTAAAAAAATAAACTCATAAGATAATCAACACTTATGTGTGTTAATTTGTGACAAAAGTCTAATGTTGAGTAAAACCTTGTAATAAATACTCGACATCGACAACACGTGTAACGCTATAAGAGTATGTTCCTGTGAAAGTAATATTAAATGTATGCATAAATGGGAACAGCGCCTTCTAGGTGATGTATATTAAATGTCGATAATGTCATAAAATGTCAAAAATGGAATAAGGACCGCCCACAGCAGAGATAACGAGATACGCCGTGGATGAGTTTCACGTTTTCAAGCCGCCCGAGAAATTAAGCTAAAAATGAGAAAAACACACAAAACTGTTCATGTGTATTTGGCATAGAAAGTTCTGGTTCATTCTTCGTTTATTCGGTTGACTTTGTCGCAATCGTAATTAATTTGTGTGCTATATTGTTTTGTATAGCTAATTTATTCTCCATGCAGCAATTCCTTATTCACATGCTGTATCCCTATTGTGCAGGTATGTTATAGAAAATGTTGTTTTGACCTGTTTAACGGATTCATTGTTTCATTAGTGAAGAATTCGGTGTGTTGCCCACTAGGAATGCGAGATGTTCCGTAAAATCTGAATTTAATTCAATAGCTCTGTATTCCTCTGTAGAGATTGTATTTATTGGATTGATTTGTGAACAGCTCACAGAAAATGTTTATTGCGACTGTTACACTTGAAAACTCATCCAGTATACGATCACAAAGCTAAAATATTTAATTTGATTATTAATTATTTTACATAAACATCAGAGCTAACGAGATATGCTGTGGAGACAGATCTATTCTCCATGTAACCAATTCCTTATTCACATGTTCTATCTCCATAGTGCAGCTCCAGACGGTAAGGGGACCTGGCAAGACTGTCACACTAGCAGTAGTGTTTATTTATTTATTTATTGGTGATGAGAGTTCAGTGCTGGGGAATAACTAGTTACACATAACGGCGTTACGTAATATAATTACAAAATAAAAGTAACAGTAATTCGTTATAGTTACTGCGAAAAAAAAACGTGTAATTAAATTACAGTTGAAGATGTTGAAGATTACAAATCCCAAAGACTCCCCCTCCCACTTTTAATATAACACACTTTTTCCGAGTGCCACCTAGTGGACAAATGAAAGTAATCAAATGTAATCAGTTACTTTTATAAAACTCATTGAAAAGTTACACTAATTATTACATTTTGAATATGGTCATTTGTAATCTGTAACCTATTTTATTTCCAAAGTAACCTTCCCAACGCGCTTCGTTAATAGTATTTTGAATGTTCTCTATTTTTGCTTTGGTTTAAGTTCACACTTTATTTACACAGAGATGGAACATTTCGCCCCTGTGCAGTGTAAACATTTAAACACAGTCATTTGGGAACACACTGTGACCTGGCTGTTATTACACTGGAGGACACAGAGATGTAATTCTACACAGAATTTAAACAGGATAAGAGGAAATAGGCCCTGCTGTGATCTTTACTCATCACTGTTGATTGTGTTTTTGTTCAATACTATTTCGACTTCAGTCTATAGATCAGCTGTGTCCTAAATAATAAACATTGAGGGAATCCCGCAATTTTTTCCCTTTCGTTGTTCCCCGTTTTTCTCCACCAGATGCCGCCATTGTGTTCATGGCCTTGAACAATTCTTGTTAGTGCTGTGTACAGTTGCGTTTTGGTCCGTCTTTTGAATTGTTTTTATTTTTTGCGTTGTTTTTTTCAGTGAGTATCAGAGCTCTTTGCATCTGCAAGAACACAGCAAGAGGAAGTGAAGAGATTTTCTCCACAAGTATGAATAATTGTGGGTAAAAACATTCCTCAGCCTTGAAGAATTGTCTTTAGAACTTCTACACCCGGATGGAAAGAGTATGGAAAAGTTTATTCTGTGTGACTGCCACAGTGAGGAGTGTGTACATTACATTATTAACCGATAAACAGCATAGCAGGGCAGTATGTGTTGTGCACATGTGTTCTCTACTGTCTCTACATGTGTTCTCTACTGACCTGTTTGGCAACCTGGAAAATATCCAGTGTAATGGTGTGTATGTGATATTTCTAGAATGTATAAATAAGTCACTAGTCAGTATGTAAATCGGAGACTTTCGCTGTTCCTTGTGAACTGTTTAGAATAGAACAGCCTTTATTTGTCACATATACATTACAGCACAGTGAAATTCTTTTCTTTGCATACCCCAGCTTGTTGTTTGGTAGCTAGGTTCAGAGTGGAGGGTCAGCCATGATACTGGAGCACAGAGGGTTAAGGGTCTTTGAGGGAGTCTGTCTCTCTGAACCATTTAGAAACAGATTATACTCAGCAACAGTGATTAGTTGTAAGAGTTTCTGCTGCAGTACCTTCTCCATCTCACCAGAGGGAGTCTTCGTCTGAACTCTAGGACATCCAGGTCAAACCTACACTACTTGTTTGTAATCCTTTTAAGCCATGGTAACCCTTGTATTGGTGCTAAGTATTGTAATTCTCCCATTACATACTAAGCCATTTCATATCTTTGTGTTGATTTTTGTGTGCCAGCTTTTTTTTAGTAGTATGTGTTTTGTACAGAATGGCAGAGCAAGACACAATGATTTAATGCCTTTTCTTCATTTGACAAATCCTCCCTGAAATGTCATTTGTGTGCTTTGAGGTATTCACTGCTCTATAAATTCTTCCAAATATAGTTTCTCAAACAGTACAGTGAAAACAGGCAGATAATGGTTCTCACTTTGAGCCAAATCTGACCTGCATAATCTGTGTATTGTGTAAATCTGTACATCTTCAGTCCATGCAAAGGGTGGTTCGGAGCAGTGAGTTTTCAGGTCACTTTCACAGATTGGCCAAGTTGGTAAAAATATTACTAAAAATCTCTAGATTTGCTTTAATTATCACAAGATTGACAAATTTAATTGAATGAACCACGTGCTATATTGTAAATTCAGATCTATCTTGCTTGTAACTGTACTGTATTTGTACTCTCCCTTAAGACATTCTCTTCTGTCTCTCATGTCTCTCCATTTGTTCAGTTTTGTTTTTATCACATAGACTTGAAGGACGTGTGAAGCAAATGGATTTCATATATAGCAATACATTTCTAAAGTCGTTTAAAAGAGTTTATAAATGAGCAGATTCCAGACATGAGAAAGAGCTGTGTTTATTATGAACGTATGCCGTCTCTTTGACATGAAATTTATCCCTATATATAGAATGACGTGTGACATTTTATATTTTCACATAAAACAAATATTTTAACAATCACTCAACTCTGGAAGTCTGTGTGTAAGTAAAGAACAGAAAACATGGGAATTCCTCGAAGCAAAATGACAAATTTCCCTGACAAAAAGCTACATTTCCATGACCTGTAATGAACTGAAAAACAGGCCGCTGTTGTATTGAAGAGTGAGCATTAAAAAAAAAAGATACAAACAGTAATTTAAATGTAGTTTTTCGGTTGTCTACTTTTAAACACACGGTCTTTGACATTTTCATTTTGTACCCAAAGCTCTAGAAATATACATTTTCCTGGCATGTTTGCTGCATTAACAGGCTACAGATTTGTGACTCCAGCTTATAGGCCAGTTGATGAGGAAGGGGAGCTCAGTGGTTCTAAGGAGCTGGGCTGCTGATCAGAAGATCCGGGTTCAAGCCCCAGTATGGCCAATCTGCCGCCCTTGGGTCCTTGAGCAAGACCCTTAACCCTCTTTGCTCCAGGGGCGCTGTATTATGGCTGACCCCAGCTACCAACAACAAGCTGGGATATGTGAAGAAAGAATTTCACTGTGTTGTAATGTATATGTGACAAATAAAGGCTGTTCTATTCTATTCTATGAGAGGGGTGGGAATGGAATAACACATATGGTATAGTTTTACCATAACACTATTAGATATTATATAAGCCATAATATAAACAAGTGAAACAATGTAATTAAAAAGCAAAATCTAACATTTAAAGTGAAAAACAAGAACTCCTTGTCCATGGCATGGACAAAAAAAAATCAAAATTTCCTGAGTTTCAACATTTGGAATCGACCTTCCAGAAATTCCAGCCCCTGTGGGAACACCTGTTGTAACATTCTTCATTGATCAGTAATTTCTGTCCTGCATTGTTTATCAGGTGATTGTGTAGTACTGTGTGTGTTTATGGCTTAAAGGTATGAGAGTGTGGGTAGTTCCTGGTTTTAATGTCTCTGTCTGTTACTGCTGTTATTGATTTGCCTCTTGGGTTTCTGTTCTCTGATGGAACTGCCTGAATTTTCTGGATTTGTGGAGTCAGTGACTGTTCTACTACTGCTCATGTTCTGCTGAGGGTAAACATCATCTACACTGCTTCCTAAATCACCACATACATCACTCTCTCGCTGTTTGCTTTTCATTTTTCCTTCATTTTGTTTTTTCTGCACTGTAGAGGAGTCGGCTTTTGAAGTGGGCTGTCTATCAGATTCATTACTAGTAAGCATATTCACTAAAGAAGCACCGGCTTCTGTTATTCTTCCTGTTATTTTTTGTGTCCATGATTTGTCAAATCTGTAAGAAAAACACAATAAAAATATATCAGTCTTATTGTATTTACAGAAAAATGTAATAAAGTTGTTAGTGAGTTGAGAACATTAATACACTTTCAAACACATGGTTTCCTTTCATTCAACATGTCTATCATTTACAGTGAGGAAGTGCTGTTCACTGGTGTATCAGCTCTACTGATGTTTATCGGTTACTGATCCAGTATAATGAGTTTCCAAAAAGCATCACAGCAAAGTGATTGTCGTTAAATGAACTTCACACTGATTCCTCTCACTAAATCCAATTCTTCAACTTTGCACTGCTTTTGGAAAACGTAGCCGTTGTACAGCACTATACACACACACACAAGCACTGCAGATTTTACAAAGGAATATATACAGGTAATGATTCTAAAATGAAAATAATGTAAATAACTAAAGACAGAGTTTAAACTAAACTACAGGTTAAAATTCTGTTGTAATCTTTATGTAAGTCATGCTCATATCTAAACACGATTAAGAAAAGAGGTGTGTGTTGCCCTGGCAGTGTTTTTTTTATTTTTTAGAATGTTTTTGGGACACAATATAAAATACAAACTACATTATTTCCCTTATTGTACATTATTACATTATTGTGTTAAGTGAACTTACTGTAGTTTTCCTCCTGAACGCTGTAGTATCTCCTTAAGGTCTGTTAGAACTGAATCTTTGAGTTCATTCTCGGTCACATCCAGCTCTTTCAGATGTGAGGAGTTCAATCTCAGCGCTTTAGTCAGAGCAGCGCCTCCTTTATCAGTTATACTGCACTTCTTTAACCTGCACACAAAGACATAATAATGGAGATGTTTATAGAAGGAATGAAATTCATCAACTCAGGAACTGGAACACAAACAGAACTGTTGATGAAGGTCTTACCAGTTTTGTGAGTGTGGATCAAGAAACCTATTTAAAGATCTCAGGTCAGTTCAATGAGTTACTCACCGCAGTGTCTCCAGTTTGCACTCGTCTTTCTTCAGTAGATCACAGAGCTTCTCCACTCCTGAGTCTCCTAGTTCACACCCACTCAGATCCAGATCTCTGATGTGTGATGGATTTGTACAGAGAGCTGAAGCCACATCAGACCAGGATTTATCACTTACACTCTTCTGTAATCTGCAGAGGGGGGGAGGGGGGTACTTGATGATTTATAGGGGTAAAGAATAAGTAAATTACAAATGTGTGTGTGTGTGTGTGTTACGAATATAGAATAATCCTGATCGAGCATATGGTAAAAACTTACTCTCACCATCTCCTGTGAATTGATTATTCACACCTGCAGGTTATTCTTCATCAATCAAAGTAATTTTCTATCAGACTTGTTTTTATCTGTTTCTATTTACGTTTAATTTTGAAGAACATCTACAGCACATGTTAGTTCCTGTTCTCACTAATACTAATGTCTTTCCCTCACCACTGTCTCTTTTTATTATACAGTAAAACAAACATGTTACAGTAAAACCACAAAGCACTGACACCAGAGACATTATTAATCCACATAAGAATTGCCATTGGCAATTTTTTCCCAAGCTGATTAGAGATCTCTCTCTATATCTCTCTCTCTCTCTCTCTCTCTCTCTCTATATATATATATATATATATATATATATATATATATATATATATATATATATATATATATCCCTGTACAGCCACTTTATTTAAAGAATGCAAGGTGCAGTTCAATTGTAGTTGTATTATTATGTAGTGGTTAGCTGTATATTTTTTAGGTTATTTTTTAGTTCTAAAGACATTATTACTTACTGTAGTTTCCAAAGGTTACATTTAGGATTCTTCAGGAAATCACACAGATTTCTTAGTCCAGATTCTCCTGGTTTATTTCTGTTTAGATTCAGCTCTCTCAGATATGAAGGATTTAAATTCAGGGCAGAAAATAATTGTATACAATCTTCCTCTTTAATACTGTCTTCTTTATACAACCTGGAGGAGAGAGAGAGAGAGAAGGAGTTTGGATTAGAGTGCAAACATTCATTTGATTCTGACAATGAATGCCAATGAGGTATTTTTTACATGTGTGTGTGTGTGTGTGTGTGTGTGTGTGTGTGTGTGTGTGTGTGTGTGTGTGAGAGAGAGAGAGAGAGAGAGAACCCACTGAGCTACCACCTCCTAATTTGAGAAATGTTACAGTAATTTCTCTTTTATCATCATGAATGTGTGTGTGTTGTGTGTGTGTGTGTGTGTGTGTGTGTGTGTGTGTGTGTGTGTGTGTGTGTATAGTTCCTTACGTAAGTTTCTGCAGTTTGTAATGTGGGTCCTGAAGCAGAGCGGAGAGATTCTTCACTTTGATGTTTGCAGGTGTTTTGTTGCTCAGATCCAGTTCCATGTGCAGTAAAGGACCCTTACCTACAATTTTAATAAGAGATTTGAGCGCTTCCTCTGCATCAGCACTTTTCAACAACCTGTAGAGAAAAATAAAGCTGCATGTTAAAACTGTGTAGTGAGAACAATAAACAGTCAACCAAGCCACAAAATTTGTTTCTACTGGGCACAAATGGAAATGTGTAGTGTCACATAGGCCAAGGTTAGAATAACAGAAAATGAGATATTTAGGCCATTAATGTTAGAGTTTCATGAAAATAGTCTCCTTAACATCTACGATGGATCCATGAATTACAATTAAATTGCCTTCTTTTTAGATTAGATTTAGATTTACAATTAAATTGAGAAACTCACCACAACACTTGTGATTTGTGTGAATTGTTTTAAGTAGTTGAAAAAAAGGTGTCGTTTTCATGACAATTGTAATGATATTTATCAGTGTTTCAGTCTTTATCATTCTACTAATAGATTGGTGTGTTAAGAGTCTTTTTACATAAACTGATTTGTTTAACCAAAGAATTTGATGAAACATTATATCTTTATATTTGTGACTAAAAAAAAACCATTGTACTTTGGACACCACAGTACATTTGAATGCAAATACGTTTGTACTTGTACTCAAGTTACTTACCGAGTGTATCTCAACTTTAACTTATGTGCATGTACATTGTCCACCACTGACCATTGCACACTAGTTCCTTATTTATTAATAAATGTTAAAATATCTGCCTCCATTTTTACTGAATACACCATCTTTGATCATTAAATGAATCAATGAGCAATATTTGTTTATGTTTAATTATTCTTGTTTCTAGAAGAATCACCTCAGTTTCTCCAGTTTGTGATATTGATCCTTCTGTATCTCTAAGAGCTTCGTCAGTCCTGATTCTCCATGACCGTTTCCCTCTGAGATCCAGCTCTTTCAGGTTTGATGAGCGGTTTGATGTAAGAGAATCAGCCAGAGCAGTGTATCCCTCCTCTGTTATACCGCAGTCTGAAAATCTGCATAAAATAATCAGCATAATGTTTAGAGCTAAAAGCTACAAGATGTTTGAGTGAAATGAAAGTGAACTATTTGGATTATTTTAATGAGTGGAGATGTTCCAGGTTTGGAAACAAAAGGAGAACAAAAGGAAACATTTTCTGGATTAGAACTGACATGTGGAATCCATTTCTGACTTCATGACTATCATCAGTAACTATATAGTGACTTGTCCAAGGGTAACAGTGCACAGATCTTCAATAGATCGACAAAAAGGTGGATCAGGACTACACTCGACATTGGTATAATCAAGGAGTCCTACAGTGTTTTGAGCAGAACAGTCAACTTGGTGCCGAAGAACAAAAGTTTTAATATGATTCTGTGTGAATTTTCAAGAAGTCAAAATAGTATCTCAGTGTTAAATGTCCTGCTTTATTATCTAGGTGTGGCACACGTTAATTCAACACTAAATTTAAACAGGGCATATTGGCCTCCAACATCTTGTGAGAAAACACATTGTTCCCCTTCCGTTCAGTTTACACTGTTCATTTAAAAAATATGAACCGGATACTTAACCATCCATCTTGTGCATGGTCCATCTTATGAACCGGATACTTAACCTCCATAATGCGGTCATTTCAGGTGGGATAAACATGTATATCTTCATAGTAGACATTTATAGTAACAAGCTATTAATGTTCTGAGCGATATCTACACATTTACTTTATAACACTGTTCCATCACATATATTTTGTGTTTTGTACCAGAGGGACTGGAGTAAAGATGAAGTGGGCTTGGTGCTTCAACCACTGTGCATGGATAATTGGCTAATATTCTGCTATACACCTGACGATCTCTGACGATCTCTAGTTATGTGTACCGTAGAAAATTATCCAATTATCCAAGCACCATATAAAATTATCCAGTTACCAATGGCCATTGTCGAGTGTCAGTACTGTAGTGACAAAGTAATGTAATACTCTTCCATGTCAGTAGGTGGCTTAATTGCATTGTTTATTCTTTTAATTGCCTTCTCTATTATGATAAGAGACTTCATGATGCATGACAGGTAGTCCCTTGACAGTTATGGATAAGTTCTTTAAATGGAGAAATGCCAACGCCGATCTGGGCCCTACATGAAGTTCTGACCCAGATGAAGGCCCTAGTATGAGTAGTGGTCAAAAAGCCCGAGGCAATGCAGTGAAAGCTATCTTTCATTTGGATTTACTTTCACCGGTGATACGATGAAACCGACTCTGTTGTGCTTGGTGTGTGGCATCTAATCGTGACATGGTGCCGAGCAAGTTTAAACACCTGCAAAGCCATTATAAATTTGATGAAAAAAAGAGATCTTTCAGATCCCTCTTTCAAATAACAATTGCCCGACATATTGCTGACTTGTCTGCAGACATCGAAAGTGTCATTTTGGAAAAGACGACATTTGATTTGGAATCAGTGGGAAATTTGCGTTGCAGATTGATGAGTCTACGGATATTACTGGACATGCTCAACTCTTAGACAACGTATGTTTTGTGGATGAAGATGCCATTCGAAAAAACTTACTGTTTTGCAAGGAAAAAAATACAGGAAAGGACATTTTTTCGGGTTACATCAGAATACCTTGTCCGAGGAGGAATTAAGTGGGAAAACTCCACCGATGGAGCCGCAGCCACGTTTGGGCACACCAAAGGCTTCGTTAGCAGAGTGAAGGAAAGTTTAAAAATTAATGTTTAAAAATGTTTTTGCTCATGTTTAAAGGAATTAACTGAAATGAAACAAGGTTGTGGTTTAAAGCTAAGCTTTGCTGATCTTCCTGTGGACAGGTTTTGCTTTTGACTGCTGCCAAGGAGTTCCTCTGTGTGAGGAACAAAGCTATTTTAACATTGCTCCCATTTTCCACAACATATCTACGTGATCTGACTACTATAAAAACTATAAACAGAGATAGACTGAGAGTTGTTGAGAAAAAGGTCTGTGTGTGTCAGCTTTATCAGCTTTATGTTCATCTAAACAGGCTCAGGATTCACACAGAGTGAGTATACATGAATTGAGAAACTATATTGTGCGTCATTTTGTAGCATTTTTAGTTTATGGTGTGCCACAGGATTTTTTTTAAATTTAAAAAATATGCCATGGCATAAAAAGGTTGAAAAACTATGTGACGTTACCTCACAGTCTCCAGTTTACAGTCTTTACTCTTCAGTTGTTCAGCGAGCAGCTTCACTCCTGAATCCTGAATCCTGTTCTTACTCAGATTCAGCTCCCTCAGGGTGGAGGATCCAGATCTGAGAGCTAAGAGCAGAGCTGGACATCCTTTCTCTGTTATATTACACTCACTGAGCCTGAAAACACAACAAACTACAGTTACTGGTGGATTTCTCTTTAACACTTCTGTAGTCTTTTCTCCTCTGCTTACTGCTGTAAAAGACAAAAAATTGATTGATAGGGCTGGGCAATATATTAGAAAATCTGATATTTTGATATTGTCAAAAAAAATTTATTCGATATATATCTCTATATGTTTGCATTTGCTTTTAAATAATAGAAAAATTAGGATTTGCTTTTGCCCAAAACAGCAAAAACCAAATATACCAAAAAAAAGCAAACACAAATTAGAACAGCTATTGTTACAAATCAAATAGAGAATGTTTAGTGCAAATCTTTGTAGTAAAAAAAATCGTTCTAATGTCACTTGTTGCTTTTTTTTTAACGGGATTAGTGGTGATACAACCTTTTATAACTACCATCTTCATGCACCCCTTGCAAATGTGTCAGAAGTTCATGAGTGGAGGGCGGAGGCATATGAAACGGTAAAAAAACCTGTATCTGATGAGACCAGCCAGTGTGCCCTGTTTCAGTCTAGTGACCCCAATGAAGAGGAGAGAGACACCAAGCAGAAAATAGCGTAAGGGTTACTGAAAGGTGACTGATGTAGGTCACCTTGTAGGTCGGTGAGTGCATTCAGTCGGACCCTAGGGAAAGGCATGCTATTCCCAACTCGAGTGGGCGCTAAAGAGGGAAAGCATGCCAATCCGACAGTTGGTGCTGGCGGACACCAAAAGTGAACGTACCCAGAACTGCGAGATTGTGGGTGAACCCTGGAGAGTACTGATGCGGAAAATGGCAGGAATAAGGGATCTCGAAAGTCAAGAAGTTATTAACAAAGGAACTATTTCCTGTGTTAAATTTTACACTGTCATCAAAATCATTGTTGTATTATCTCTAATATTCGAAACATATCGCCCAGCCATAATGATTGACAATTATCATGGGTTTTCAAATATCTGAAAATTATAGATCATTATATAATTCAATTACTGAAGTGTCTCCGGTCTGCAGTGTGGATCCTTCAATAAAGCAGAGAGATGTTCTACTCCTGAGTCTCCTTTAATTTTCCCACTCAGATCCAGATCCGTCTGCAGTATGGGGCTTATACCCAGAACTTCCCTCAGATAATCATCAGCTTTCTGTGCATCAGGACTTTTCAGCAGCCTGTAGAGAGAGAAATATTCACTTTAATTACTGTTTGCTCCCTGGTGGAAAACTTTAACTTTATTTAATTTATTTGCTTTTTATTCTACTTTCACTTTATTTAATGCTTACTTTATAAAAATGAGAATTAAAATGTCATTGTTTAAAATTGTAAAACAAAGTATATGATACTGAACAATGATCAAGTCATGTTTTAATGTGTATTTACAGTATGTTAGTCAAATTTCTGGACACCCCGTCTTCAATGGATTGCAGAGGCAAAGTCACCTTTGCCTAATCTAACGAATATATTCTCTGTATTTAGGGTTTTTGCCTTGTTAGAAAACAAAGTATACTCTCAATAAGTGCAATACAGATGGGGTGGCATGTCGGTTTAAAAATGCTGTGATAGCCTTGTTGCTTAAGTGCTCCTTTGATTTAGACCAAATTACCAAAGGTGTCATCTGAAAAAACACCTCCACACCATCAACTTGACACTTATCCTCTGCAGCAGAGATCATTCTTTTAAAAAAGTCTACAGAATACTATATATATATATATATGTTCTTTTCATTAAATTTTTTTGTACTTAATGTACAATCTATAATAAAAGTAAAGAGAAGCAACCAAAGGAGAAGGAGTGTAAATTGTTTTGACTGGTTCTGTACACATACCAGGCTGAGCATGCTCACCTCAGTGTTTTTGGTTTATAGTTTGAATCACTGACTAAATTCCTGAGTGCCTTTATTCCTGATGTTCCAGGGTTGTTCCCTCTGAGATCCAGCACTCTTAGGGGTGATGAGGGGTTTGATCTCAGAGCTTCAGTCAGAGTAGTGTATCCTTTCTCTGTAATATTACAGTCGGGAAGTCTGCAGAAAAAGGAGAAATGTATTATTCTCAGGTGGTATTTGAGTATAATTAGTAATGAAGTCACTTCATTAGTTTATAAGAAATTCTTTAATGTTAAATTATTTAATACGTACAAAATTGAAACTATACATAACTAATGACCTACATCTAGTTCTGTAAGTTTCATACATAACAATTGTGCTCAATGTTAATAATTATCCATTCTTTCTTGCAAAAGTGCTCAACTTCATAGAAGTGCCTTTATTTATCACGTAAACATAACAGCACAAATTGTTTCTTCACATATAACAGCATGATGCAGCGCCCCCTGGTGCACAGAAGGTTATGGGCCTTGCTCAAGGGCCAATTAGTGGAAGCTTGGCCATACCCGGGCTCGAACTCCCGACGTTCCAATCAGTAGCCCAGCACCTTTACCACTGAGATACAGCCCTCCCCACTTCAGTTACATTTTATGGTAAGTGACTTAAATCAGGGCTCTGACTTTCTGTAGCTTTCCTATATTTAAGCCACCATTAAGAATTTGGATGTATTTAGCTGCAACTATTTTCTCCTGAACAATCATCCAATCCCCACTGAGTAGTAAATCCTAAAAATAAAATGCTACTCTCACTTCTTCTCAGTAGGTAGGATGTGCTTTGGGGGATGTTGTTATCTTTATCCTGACCACAAGAGTTCAGTCGAAAAAGTTCAATTTTAATCTTCATTAGACCACAAAAACACGTTTTTTCCAGATGGCATCAAACTCTTCCAGGTGTGTGTATTTCTTTTTACATGTAGAGCACGGTTACAATCTAAGTTCAACCGAAACATATTAATTGGTGAAAGGCCATTTTGTTTAGTCTCCGGCTTGCACTTAGAGCAGGGTTGTCCAATCTTTTCCACAAAGGGCCAGTGTGGGTGCAGGTTTTCATTCCAACCAAACCAAGTCCACCCTAAAATTGACCTGCTTCAATCTAATGATTTTCATTTTCAATGCCTATCAGATGTGACCCTTAATTGATTGGATTGAAAATCTGCACCCACACTGGCCCTTTGTGGAAAAGATTGGACAACCCTGACTTAGAGTGTATATTTTTATTATTATAATTAAGTATTATTAAAACATACACAACAATGTCAGGCTAGACAACAATGCCTAGACTTGGCTCATTGGATACTCACTGGAAATAAGATTTGTTTTGTGCATGCAAGAAAATGCTAAAGTTTGCTGTGTTTTTAGAGTTTTATATTAAAGATTATCTCAAGGAAAAAAAACCTGACAGTTCCACATATTGAGGGAGTTAATGAATTAAGGATGGAAGGACTGAAGGCATTTGATATTCTGAATTAAATAAAACCCACTACAATTGTTTGTATGGGAGTTCGCCTGATGATTAATCTAGAAGTTGATTTCTTACAACTAAGGAAGTTTTTAAATGTATAGTCTAAGGGGCAAATCACTATTACCAAAGTCAGTGTTTCACTAATTATTTTTTAATAATCCAGAAAGATTTAAAATCTTATTTTCACATTGATGATGGATATAATGTGACAAAAGTTATAGGTTTTTAAAGGGTATGATGATTTTCTATAAGCACTGTATGTTATACACTTCCTTGGTGATAAGCATTGAATAATTTAAAAAGAATGTTAACAAAGACTATAAAAAGATCGTTTGTTAGTTGTTCATTATTGACTAAGATTTGTTATTAGGAAACACACTCCTGGATATGTTTGTGACATTGAGCTAGTAATATAATATATGATTAATGTACTTACAGAAGTGTGTGTAGTTTACAGGATGATGTCTTTAGTAGTTCAGAGATCTGAACCACTCCTGGATTTCCCAGTGTGTTCGTACTCAGGTCCAGCTCTGTCAGGTGTGAAGGGTTTCTAATAAGAGCTGATATCAGATCAGTACAGTTTCTCTCTGTAACACTGCTGTTCCTCAGGCTACACAAGGAGAACACAACCATGTTTTTTTTTAGCAAATTTACAGGTCAAGCTCAATAGCCAAACAGACAAAAGACAAATTCTGAATTATTTTAACAATCAATTTATTTAAACACATTTCCAATATAGTTTATACCTTAAAATTGTGGAGTCAATCATAATGTATTCTTTTGATTAAGACCTTTTGATCTCAAACCAAAAAAAAAAAACGACTGGCCCTGCTGTTTCAGCACATTTCAATAGGACTGTACGATTAATAATGCAGTGTAGATCCATACCATGAACTGTTCATACACATTCATGTCTCACAGGAGATTCTACATTAGGACGAAGCAGTGTACACTACTAGTGTACACGAATACCTTTAAACAGTTCATGTGAACACAAACACAACCCCACACACCTGAGTTTCTCAGTTCTACACTGTGGATCCTTCAGTAGAACAGAGAGATGCTTCATATCTGTGTCTCCAGATATTTTCCCACTCAGATCCAGAGTTGTCTGCTCTAAGGGGTTTTTCTTCAAACGTTCTGTCAGATAATCACAGGCCTTTTCTGCTTCAGCACTCAAAATTCTGTACAGAGAAAACACATTACAGCACAATACTGTATTTAGACACTTTACACATGTATAGTTTTACAGATCAGTCCTGATTATTTATTTAATACTGACACCATCGCAAGAACCTTTCATACCTACTGGTGCTAAATTTTGTGTCCCAGCACATTCATGAGGGATTGACAAGATGGTGACTGGTATATGTGTTCTCTGTACATATAAACCTCATTTCCAAAACAAGTTTGGAACTGTGTAAAATAACAATAAATACAAAATGCAATGATTTGCTAATCATATAAACACTCTCTAAGAAAGTATGTGTATGCCAGGTAACTAATTCCTTCAGCTGTTTCTTTTAGTAACTTTTAGTTACACTTTTAGTTTCTTTTTCCAGGGTTCTGTTGCCTCTGTTTCATCTTTTTTGAGACATGCTGTAGTGATAAAATTGAATCAATCTGAGGTTCATAATACCTCAGCAATGACAACATGGAAATGATTTATTGACCATTATCCAGTAAAAGTAAGTGTGCTTAACTAAAGATGTCAAAAATATTAGCTAATTGAGATATAGTGAAATACATAGTATGTTATGTTTGTCTGAAATGTATGGCATTTTGTAGATGCCTCTATCAGATTTCTCTATCAGACAGATTTTGATCACAGAGTTGATGTTTCTATCAGTAAATACACAGTTACACACTAAGAGAGCCCTCAGTGTAAACGTTTTTAGGAGCATGTCGTTTAAATTTTTTGTTCTGTTTTTCATGCAAGTGTCTTTACCATTCGATTTGTTAAATGCTTTGATGGATATTTTATCACTTTCGTGACTTCGAGCTTTTTATTTTGTCCTGCTACGTTATAGATTTCAGATCTTTATAAACATTAACTACATAATCATAGCAACATCATCTACCAACAGAAGGGGTTTAAATGTTCATATTTGTACAAAGGAATATACAAAAAATAAAACCTCACCTCACAATCAATTTAGAGTTTGAATTTCCCATGAAATACCCAAAAATATTCCACAAACGCACAGTAACATTCTCTCTGAGGTCCAGCTCTTTCAGACGTGATGAGGAGTTTGATTTCAGAGCTTCAGCCATAGTAGCACATTGTTCTTTTGTAAGACTACATTTATAAAGTCTGAAAGAAAACAAAGTAATTCATATTACATGGTAAGGCAGGGATAATCATTATAGTGATAATATGACAATAATCTTATATTTATTAACATAAAATAAATAATAACTAATGCTCTGCTACAGGAGGTATCATGTAATTACTAAAGGATTTTAAACTATTTTTACATTTTTACATAATTACAACTAAAATACATTACAGAATTTACAGAATTTCCAAAGAATTTCAAAGAATTTCCACAGAATTTTCATCTATGGTAATTTTTTTTACATCTATGGCATTTGGCAGACGCACTTATCCAGAGCGACTTAAAACTGAGCAATTGGGCTTTGCTCAAGGGACCACTAGTGGCAGATTGATGGTTTGAACCTATGATCTTAAAGTCCAAAGTCCTATGCCTTAACCCAGGGGTCGGCAACCCAAAATGTTGAAAGAGCCATATTGCACCAAAAAAAAACAAAAAACAAATATCTATGGAGCCGCAAAAAATGTAAAGCCTTATATAAGCTTTGTAATTAAGGCAACACATGCTGGATGTATCTATATTAGCCTACTATCAAAATGACTAAGTTGGCTACAAATACATAATGAGCCTTCATGATCAAATGTTTATTTTCCCTGCAGCGCATCCTGTAGAGAATGACGCACCACGTGACTACTCTGTTGTACGATGCCGCCTCAAGTTTAACTTCATTACAATATCAATGAATCATGTTTCATTTACAGCATTAGAAAACGTTAAGAATGTTTTTGTCATGTTTCTCCTCCTACAGAAACTATATTAAAACAAAAAAAATATTTTTTCCATTTTTCTATTTTTCCATTTTCGAACATTTTTGAAAAAGCTCCAGGGAGCCACAAGGCAGCGCTAAAGAGTCGCATGCGGCTCTAGAGCCGGGGGTTGCCGACTGGATTTAAAAAAAATCTTTCCTACATTTTTCATCCCTTGTGAATTATTTGAAACATTTTTATATTTTTTTCATGTTTTAAAAAATTGTACTTCAGTTTCTCCAGAGAGCAGTTGGAGTTCTGCAGTAGATCAGAGAGTTCCTTCACTCCATTGGTTCCTATCTTATTCTCACTCAGGTCCAGCTCCTGAAGGTGTGAGGGATTTGTTCTTAGAGCTGCTACAACACCAGCACAATCTTCCTCAGTCAGACTGCAATTACACAACCTGCAGAGAGAGAACGAGAGAGAGAGAGAGAGAGAGAGAGAGAGAGAGAGAGAGAGAGCCTACAGTTTTTATCATGCCAATAAAGCACAGTTAGAAAAATTGAAATTGAGAGAGAGAGAGAGAGAGAGAGAGATGGAACTGTGTGTAGATTACATTTCCGTACTCTGTTTACTTTCCTTTAATCTACAATAAGAGTGTTAAACTTCCCATCAGGTTCTTGTTCTGCTCTTCTGTATCTGTTGATACCTGATGCTCTGATCATGTCTGAGTACCGTACGACCTTCATTCTCCAAGAAGTCATGTAAACATCACACAATTACATCCTGTATATTAATCTCTTACTGTTGATTCTTCACTCTGTAGAACGCTGTAGATGACCTGAGTTTACGTAACTGAAGTTATTAACATTTTAAGTTTTCTGCAACTTTCTCATTATTTTCTCTGAAAGATCTCTCCTCTTCTTTCTCACAGGTTGATTTTCTATTGACGACGAACTTTACCCCAGTTTCCGGAGTTTAAATTGTAGATTGTTCAGCAGACCACAGAGCTCCTTCATCCCTGATCCTCCCAGTTTATTCCCATTCAGCTCCAGCTCTCTCAGGTGTGAGGGGTTTAAACTCAGAGCTGATCCCAGAGCAGCACAACCTTCACTACTCATCCTGCTGTTATTTAACCTGCAAACACAAAACAAGTTAGTCTTTAGTTTCAACATTTTTCACTCATTATTTTGAGTGGAAAATGATCAGTAATGTAAAGTGAAAGATTATAAACACAGTTATTACAGTCCAGAAGAATTGATCTACACTCTTTATTTAAATATAAGTGAACAAACACCAACATGAGCCTCTCGGTTCTGCAGTGTGAATCCTCCAGTAGAGCACAAAGCAGCTTCAACTCAGAATCTCCAGATATTTTCTCATTTATACTGAGTTCTCTTTGCAGTAAAGGGTTCTTTTTCAGAATTCTATGCAGTAAATCATAGCCTTTCTGAGCAGCAGGACTTTTCAACAACCTGCAGAGGAAGAGTATTGTGTATATATTAAGTTTGTATTACTCGACATATTCTAAATAATAATTCTAGAAATGATTTAGTAAGGAAATGTTCACCTCAGTATGTTGAGTGTACAGAGTGGATCATCTCGTAAATCAGTGAGCAGCTTCACTCCTGATTTTCCAGGGTCGTTCCCTCTGAGATCCAGCTCTTTCAGGTGTGATGATTTCACAGCTTCAGACAGAGCAGTGTATCCTTCCTCTCTGATGTTATTGTCAGTTACTCTGGAAAAAACAAACAGAATTTAATTTTACATATCCCAAATATTGTACAAAACACATCATTTTAGGCATTAAATAGTCAATATTTAATGCCTACATAACTGTAAATTGTGGAATATGATCTTGAGGACAGGAATCACTTGGTTACAGTTAATAGTCTGATGGAAAATAGTGCTGGACGTTTTTTTTAATATTTTTTAAAGAAAATGACAGGGACATACATGAGTTTTTGTAGGACACAGTGTGGATTCTGTAGTAGATGAGAGATGTGTTTGATTCCTGAGTCTCCTGCTTTATTCCCGCTCAGATCCAGCTCTGTGAGAGGTGAGTGATTCTCTTCCAGAGCTTTAGCCAAAGCAGCACAACCATCAGCTGACACACCACATTCACACAATCTGCAGGACAGAGGCAGTACAACAATCAGATTTCATCTCATTTATTAAATTAAAATACAATATTCCACCAGATCATTTCTAATATGTCATTAAAAAAACTCAGAACATGATTAATTAGATTGTAATTTAGTCAGATGTTCTTGATCCCGTTACTGGAGATAACTGGAGATTTTTCTACTTCGGTACTTTAAACGAGTAAATTTAAATATTAATAATGTATTCAGATGTTCCTTCACCTCATTATTGTGAGATGAGAGTGTGGATTCTTCAGTCCAGTAGAAAGCTGAGTAACTCCTGAATCCTGCAGATTGTTATTGCTCAGATCCAGCTCTCTCAGCTGCGACGCTTCAGAGCCGAGAACTTCAGCCAGAGCTGAACCACTTCCGTCAGTTATACCACATTTATTAAGCCTACACATGAATTCAGAGAAAGGAACACCAACAATAAATTGCCAATTCAGCACAATTACTACCAAAATTCAGCCACATTACAAATCTGACCTGACTAATAATTCCTAACAAAAGGAATTTACCTCAGAGTCTGGAGTTTACAGTGACGGTGTTTCAGTGCAGCAGAAAGCTGAGTGACTCCTGAATCCTGTAGGTTATTGTTACTCAGGTCCAACTCTGTCAGCTGAGAAAACCCCGACCCAAAAACTTCACCCAGAGCTGAACCGCTTCCTTCCATTAAACCACAAGTGTTAATCCTAAACATAAAGGCAGGAAAGAAGTCATGATTTTTTATGTTTAAGAACTTTGTTTTATGGCTTCATTAAACGCTGAGGAATGAATTTACCTCAGAATCTGGAGTTTACAGTGACGGTGTTTCAGTCCAGTAGAAAGATGAGTGACTCCTGAATCCTGCAGGTTGTTGTTGCTCAAGTCCAATTCTGTCACACTACAGGACTTTAATTTGAGAGCGCTGGCTAAAGCTGAACAGCTCTCCTCACTCACATTACACTCATTCAGTCTAAATAGGAAATATTGTGTTAACAGAGCAACAAGTACAAGCTTCATTCTACACACACACACCATCCATGGTGATTATTTCTACTCTTCTGCACTTCAGTATAACAACAAGAATTAATGTAACATTCTTCTGTAATGTTATTGCATATTTAATTTAAAAAATGTTATTAAAATGTGATGAATCAATAAAAATAAATACTTACTTAATAGTTTTAAATTTACAGTGAGTGTCTTCTAGTAGATCTCCGATCTGCTTCACTCCTGAGTCTCCAATTTCCTTATTGCTCAAATTCAGCTCTTTTACTAGTAAAGGGTTTTCACGTAAAAGCTTTTTTAGGGAATCGCAGGCCTCCAGTGCAGCAGTGCTCTTCAACAAACTGCAAAAAAAATACAATCCTGATTTATACTTCATGTTTTCAGAATAATAGACTCATATGAACAAGATCACTTTGTTGTTGTTACAGATCACTGCTTTTGCCTTATACATGTTTATATGAAGATTAATCAAATAGCTTCTAAATTCAGTTGAATATAAACTTTATCTAGTATTTTACAGATTTCTGTGCACTACTGATTTAGTTTGAATCTTTTATGTAATTTGGTTTGTTTACAGAAAAATCACCTCAGTGTCTTCAGTTTGGAATAATGTTTATTTTGTAAATCAGTGAGCAGCTTCACTCCAACTTCTCCAGGGTCGTTCCCTCTGAGATCCAGCTCTATCAGGTGTGATGATTCCAGAGCTTTAGAAAGAAAGCTGTATCCTTCCTCTGTTATACTGCAGTCTGAAAGTCTAAACAAAATCATTGTTGTAGAAGTTAGAAAAAAATGGTGAACATCTAATATAGCAATATAGAATTAAGAAGCTCTTTGGGACACTGGGAACCCTGGTGTGGAAAATTTTTCTAACTGCTGCGTTTCCATGGTCATCTAATTCTGTGTTTATTTCTCCGAGCAGGGTTTTTGTTAGGGTTTATATACTTCCTTCTAACTGGTTGTTTTTCTCATGTTTCCTTATTGCATGGTTTAGTTTACCACTTCATTATTTTATACATCATACAGTTGCTCTTGTCTCTGTAACAAGCTTTACTTTCATATTTGATTTTCAGCACTATAAGTTCGGTTTGGTTCGGTTGATTTACGTCGTCTGTGAAATCATATAGGAACAGGTCAAATAGCAACAGAAGTGTCTGATATATTTTGGTCTAATTTGGGCATTTTGATTAGAAGAAAGAAAATATTCAAGAAATATCCAAAAAATTATCAAAGATGGGATTTATTACATTTTATGTACATTATTCTTATCACTAGTAGCATGTTACTGTAGGGATGTTACTGTACCTTAATATCTTCAAAATACAGCTTTTATTCTTCAGTCCTTCAGATAATCTCTGGACCCCTGTGTTCTGGAGATTGTTGTTACTCAAATCCAGCTCAGATAGAAAACAGGTGGAAGAAATGAGAACTTCAGCCAGAGCTTCACAGCTTTCCATCATCAGACCACATTTATTGAGTCTAAAATGAAAAAAGTCCAACAAATACACAATGAATCCCACAATGCATGCAGTATCATCAATGTTCAGGTAATAATAAAACTGCAAGGTTGAGGTTAAATGCAGCAGAGAGAATGTACAAGAGCACATTTTTTATACTGCCCTCTACTGTCCACCTTGACAATGACTTTCACATAAACTTGGAGTAACCAAGAACTGTCCTTTACTTTTCAAATTCCTATTATAATAGATTAATTCATGTCTGCTTTCTCGTCCATTTCACTGTCCACACAGTACAATCAGTTTCGTGCTCAGTGCCACATCATGTGACCACTGGACCACTGTGATATTTTACCTCATACTTCTTACCCAGAATGCAGCTGCATGACTTGTTTTCAAGTTCCACTATATGTCTAAATGCACTCATACAGAGACTGACTCACATAATGTGGTAACCCATGTACCTTCTGTATCGCACATAAAATAAGTGGCACTAAGCTACACTATCTTTCTCACTTTGGTTTAAGTCTGAAACCTCATTCAAAATAAGTTGAAAAATAAACGCACCTCAGCATACACCCCTGGGTTTCCCCATAAACGTCTCACAGACACTTTCCCTTTAGGATTTGTAATCTTCAACATTTTCAAAAGTAACTTATTTAATTGCATGTTTTTTCGCAGTAACTGTAACGGATTACTGTTACTTTTATTTTGCAATAATGTAACTCGTTACTCCCTACACTAGCGATCAATCTTTGACCTTACATCCAAGGTGCACTTACGATAAGGTGTTGATTTAGAATAGGAAGTCCTCATATAGCCTGCTGTTGTTTGGTCAGATGGAAACCTTATTAAAATTTTACATTAACTGCAGTAATATGAGGAAATACAATCTGCTGATCTACAGTGTTGTCTAATGCAATGTTATAATTCTAATCATTTATTGTACACACGTGAGTTTTTTAGGTCTGCAATGTGGATCCTTTAGTAGAGCACAAAGCTGCTTCACTTTGGAGTCTCCTTTGATTTTTTCACTCAGATTCAGATCCATCTGCAGTAAAGGGTTTACATTTAGAACATCAGTCAGATCTTTACAGGCTTCTTCTGCTTCAGGACTTTTCACCAGTCTGTAACAGGGAAAAGGTTTCTTTAGCTTTAAAAACATCTTTCATCATATAAACACATATTTAATCACTTCCATTTGAAATATTTTTTCTTTTGCATAATTTTCTCACCATCAGTGTGTTGAGTGTACAGTGTGTACTGTCTAGTAAATCTGTGAGCAGCTTCACTCCTGATGTTCCAGGGTCGTTCCCTCTGAGATCCAGCTCTATCAGGTGTGATGATTTCACAGCTTCGGACAGAGCAGTGTATCCTTCCTCTGTTATACTGCAGTCTGAAAGTCTGAATGCAAAGGCATATGAACACCATATTATAGTGATATAATACTATACTAGATATAATAATGTCTAGTCCATTTAAAGAGATGTTCCTAAGACCCACCTTAATATCGTC
This sequence comes from Kryptopterus vitreolus, assembly GCA_030449085.1. Classification (NCBI taxonomy): domain Eukaryota; kingdom Metazoa; phylum Chordata; class Actinopteri; order Siluriformes; family Siluridae; genus Kryptopterus; species Kryptopterus vitreolus. Next base: position 21,557,163 of record JACRUU010000019.1, read on the forward strand.
AGCTCGCAGGGTTCATGTGCCAGTAGAACACAAACCGGCTGCACTCCGGGGTTTCCGAGATCATTCTCACTCAGATCTAATTCGTTTATATGTGCAGGATTGGAGTCGAAAGATGAAGTCAAAACAGAGCAGTGTTTTGCTGTAATACCACACTTCTTCATCCTAAGGATGGACATGAGAAAATGATCTGTTCTTTAATAAGAATAACGCAGCTGTTAGCAGCAGTTTCATAAAATAACATAATGGTACATACGTGAGTGTCTCGGGCCTGCAGTGTAAATCCTTCAGTAGAGCACAGATCTGCTTCACTTCTGAGTAATTAAATATGTTTCCACTCAGATCCAGTTCTTTTTGTAGTAAAGGATTATTATTAAGAATCGTGTTCAGAAAACCACATGCCTTCACTGCATCCTCACTATTTAACAGTCTGCAGTGAGAAAACATACTTGGTCAGAGTTTTGTCAGTATTACAGTGTACTGAAGAGTTTAACCCCAGTATAAACTGTTCACCTCAGTGTCTCCAGTTTTAACTCGGTCAGCAGCTTCACCCCCGATGCTCCAGGGTCGTTCCCTCTGAGATCAAGCTCTTTCAGTTTTGAGTCAGGGTTTAATTTCAGAGCTTCAGCCAGGGCTTTGTATCCTTCCTCTGTTATATGGCATTCTGCAAGTCTAATTCCACAAAATCCTTTTTTTTATTTAACAATGTTAATTACACCATCAAATCTAACCTTTCATTTTTATAGGATTCACATTAATGTGATTCAAATTAAATATAATTTCCTACAATTATGTCTTCATTAATTTTGTCGTTTGATACTGACAGGATCATTATGACATTTATTTATTTCATTGTTTTGTTTGTTAAGTAAAACATTATTTGTTCATCCAAATGCAGTGGTTATGTTATAAACCTGAACATCTATTTCCTAAACAATGTATATATCAGGGTTTTTTTTTTAGGTTTTTTGAGGTAAATTTTTATAAACATTTTATAAACCTAACTGTACAGTGAAAGCTGGACTTTAATAGTAATAATTGATTGACTTAATTACTCAGTCTTAATTCCAACTCAGTCTTACTAGTTCACATATTTTATCTGACATACGAGATATCTAATGTTGTATAAAGGGTTTATAAACTTTCATGTGGGATTGTTAGTGACTGTTCTGGTAAATTGAGTCAATAGAGAGATGAACTGACCTCAGTGCCTCCAGTTTACATTTTGAGCTCTTCAGTCCAGCACAAAGTGACTTCACTCCTGAGTCACCCAGAGTATTCCTGCTCAGATCCACCTCAGTCAGATTGGAAGAGTCTGAGCCTAACACTCTTTGAAAAACGGAGCAGCTTTTCTCTGTCAGGTTACAATCACTGAGTCTGAAAGGAGAAAATAACAGTGAAATAAAATGATCTGTAATTCCACCTCCCACCATTTGTGGCAGTAAGGACATGGCTGAGCTTCAGCTGTGGATGGATAAGAGGAGGAATGTCACCTGGCAGGTAATCAGAATCACCCGAGTTAGCCAAAACCAGAGAGAATTAAAAACCAGGGTAGCACTAAAGTGTGTCTAATATACTGACATTTAAAACTAAAGCTTAAAAAGTTACGAGTGCCGGTTCAGTAAACTTCTCACGTCTGTCTCACATGTTTTCCTCCACACCGGCAATATGGTGCCAATTACATATTACTCCTCATGCATCAGAGCAAAATAATTTAATGCATGTAAGCATGTATTATTATGGTGTCCACTGAAGTTTTAATTAGACAGCCGGTCATTTGACTGCAATTTAAAGACAGGAGGAACATATGAGATTCATCAGTTCAATTTCTCAGTGTTTATGCCAAATGATTAGTGTTTCCTGTCATCATTATATTTATGGCCACGCTGTAGTAGAGTAACAGGTTTTACTTACAGAGCTGTTGTCGCTTCCTGGACGACTGGCATCAGTCTCTTAAAGCATTCGTCTGATCGAATGAATTTCTTCAGCTTGAACACGTTCAGCTCCTCCTCGGATGTCAGCAACACAAAGACGAGAGCAGACCAGTGAGCAGGTGAGAGTTTATCTTCAGAGAGACATCCTGAGTTCATGTAGCTTTGGATCTCGGTAACAAGTGAATCATCATTTAACTCCTTTAGACAGTATATGAGATTAATTGATCTCTCTGGAGATATATTTTGGTCGAGTTTGGACTTGATGTACTGAACAATGTCCTTCTGACAGTCAGAGCTGCTTCCCTTGTGTGTCAGCAGACCTCTAATCAGATTCTGATTAGACTCCAACGAAAGGCCCAGAAGGAAACGGAGGAAAAGATCCAAGTGTCCATTTTTACTGTTTAAAGCTTTATCCACTGTAACCTTGAGTAAATCAATCATCTCTATTTCTTTCTCTTCTGATTTGTCATAAACATTCTTCTTGTTATTTTTGACAGTTACGTACGTAAATAAAGCAGCAACGAACTCCTGAATGCTGAGATGCACAAAGCTGAACACTGTGCCTAGAAACCTGACGGTCTCCTGAGTACACACTCCTGAATACACCTTGATGTTATTGGGGTCGATTCCACAGGCTTCTAGATCTTCGCCATAGAAAATCAGGTTGTTTTTTTCCAGGTGATTAAAGGCGAGATTTCCAAGTGAAAGAATTCCCTTTTTATCCCACGGAATGTCTGAGGCATTTTTTCTACTGTATTTCTTTTCCCCCTGTACAGTCTGAAAGATCAGAAAACATGTGTACATGTCCGTCAGAGTCTGTGGAGTCTGAGTGTCTGGAGTCTTAGCCTGTGGAGTCTGAGTGACTGGCGTCTTAGTCTGTGGGATCTGAGTGTCTGGAGTCTCGGTCTGTGTAGTCTGAGTGTCTGGAGTCTCGGTCTGTGGAGTCTGAGTGTCTGGAGTCTCGGTCTGTGGAGTCTGAGTGTCTGGAGTCTCGGTCTGTGGAGTCTGAGTGTCTGGAGTCTCGGTCTGTGTAGTCTGAGTGTCTGGAGTCTCGGTCTGTGGAGTCTGAGTGTCTGGAGTCTCGGTCTGTGAACTAGTCTGAGTGTCTGGAGTCTCGGTCTGTGGAGTCTGAGTGTCTGGAGTCTCGGTCTGTGGAGTCTCAGTCTGTGTAGTCTGAGTGTCTGGAGTCTCGGTCTGTGGTAGTCTGAGTGTCTGGAGTCTCGGTCTGTGGAGTCTCAGTGTCTGGAGTCTCGGTCTGTGGGGTTTGAGTGTTTGGAGTCTCGGTCTGTGGAATCTGAGTGTCTGAAGTCTCAACCTGTGGCGTCTCGGTCTGTGGAGTCTGAGCCTCTTTAGTTTGAGTCTGTGTATCTTCACTGTCTGTTGTCCCCAAAATCCCCTTCAGTACCGTGGCTGAAATCCAACAGAAGACTGGAATATGGCACATGATGAAGAGACTTCTTGATGCTTTAATATGATCAATAATTCTTTTGGCCAGGTTCTTATCAGTGATTTTCTTTTCGAAGTACTTCACCTTTTGATCATCGTTGAAGCCTCGCACCTCTGTGACTCGGTCCACATGTTCAGCAGGGATCTTAGCAGCTGCTGCTGGTCGAGATGTTATCCAGATAAGAGCAGACGGAAGCAGATTTCCTGCAATGAGGTTTGTCATTATAGTGTCCAGTGAAGCTGGTTTTGATTCATCAGTCCACTTCTCATTTTCATAGAAATCCAGAGGAAGTCGACACTCATCCAGACCATCAAAGATAAACAACATCTTATACTTATCTGTGAATCTCATTCCTTTTACTTCTGGACAAAAATTATAGATGATTTCCCTCAAACTGAGTTTGTCCTGCTCTTTCAGGTTCAGTTCTCGGAAGGGGAGTAAAAATATGAACTTTATATCCTGATATTCTTTCCCTTCAGCCCAGTCTAGAACAAACTTCTGCACACAGATGGATTTTCCGATGCCAGCGATCCCCTGCGTCAGAACGGTTCTGATGGGTTTGTCTTCTTCAGATAACGTTTCAAACATGTTCCTGCATTCGATTTGTTCCTCTTGATCTTGTTCCTCTTGAATTTGTTCAGTTTTTACACTCGTTTTTTTCCTCTCAACTTGTCCAACTTCATGTTGTTCATTCATTTGTTTAACTCCACCAGCAGTGATGTACAGATCTGTGTAGATGTTGTTAAGAGTGTTGGATTCTCCCTGCTTTCCAATTCCTTCACATACGTGTTTATTTTTCTTACACAGGTTTGATTTGAGTGCACGCTGCTGAAATCCTATCAGTGCATCTTAACAGATAGCAAAAGGAAAACAAATATATTATTTAAATCAATAACTATGTTCTGAAAAAAGTATAGACACTACATTTAGTCACATTCAAATTAGAGTGATTATGGACAGTTGCCTGATGGGTTCAGATTTTGTCTTCTGCTGGTTTCTTACCTTGGAGTTTCTCAGCGATGTCATTGTGTTCATTCAAATTCAGAAAGTATAAAGCCATATCAAGAGCGGCTTCTTTAACACTCCACAGATCATCTCTCACATCCCTGTAATATTTTGTGTTTTCTTTTCTCAGGAGTTTCTTAAACATCTCCAGTTCATGCTTTATAAACACAACCATTTTATTCTCAAGATCCTTTAAAAACACACAGAAAAAGAAACACATTTTATAAGTATTTTATAATAATAATAATGACCAGGTTTTTTTTTTTTTGGCCTTTCTGAATAAGAAAATTACACTGCATTTGCTATGATGTAAAACACAACAGGAGTGAGATGTATCATACATTTCATACGTTTGATGTGAACGATGAGGGGAGGAGGCAGAGAAAGAATAAAGATTCTACACGAACCATACACATGAGCAAAAGTAAAGATCAGTAAAATATGTCTGATCAAAGTAAACATGTCCCTTTAAGTTTTCACTTGAGTAAACAATATAATGTCTTGTGTCTGTATTAGGGATATATATTATATAATCAATTATTAGTAACATTACTAATGTAAAAACGAGTTTGCGTTAACGCGTTAATAATTCACTAAACCAAGAGAAGCCAATGCTCCTGGTGATCCCTCAGTCCAATACTGACACTAACATGACACACACTTGGAGGTCATTTCGTCTTCATTCAGACCGATTGTGATAACCGAGGTGCCGTTAAAACACATTCATCTGTATGATCTTTACAGAACTTTATAGATAAATAAACTGCATGTTTGTATGGGTGTGTTTCTATAAAAGTGACTAAACATGTTTTTAATGGTTGACATCTTTGGGAATATTAACAAAGATGATTTAAGTCTTACATTGAAGATGTTGTAGAGGAAATCTGTACATTTCTTTTCTAATTTGTCTTTACTAGTTTTTGTTTTTCCAGCAGCCTCGGGTTCATGTTGACTTCTGTAGACAAAGGATTACATTTTTTATGATAAACATTTTGAGTTTGACTGATAAACAGCAATATTAAGCAATTAAGTATAAATACCTGTCCTTAGAGTTTATTCCTGTAGTTTTGTCAGTGTTGGGTGTAGCTTGGAAGGAAAGTTTTCTATGGAAAGCCCAACAACACTAAACATTTACAAATCAACCAGAAAACAAAGCATAGAAGAAATGTGCTCTTTTCTTAGTCACAGTAAAATTGTATTAATTGTATAACTGCATAAATAATGTATTTTACAGAATTCCAGCTCTCAGCCACACAATTCCAACAAAACATAAACTCGCGTTAACCGGATAACCAAAATATACGTGAAAACAACTACATTTAATCCGTACATTTGCTTCCACTTTTTTGAAAAACATATGTATATTGTTTACATGGACTTTCTCACTGATCAGTGATGGTAAGTGATATTTGTGTTCTGTGACATTTAATTATGTTTATTTATACTGACATCGTCACCTATAAGACTAATTTTAATTTTTACATGTAAGAGCCCTCTGCGGAGATCAGTGTGTGTTTAAAGAAATCTTTACTTTCTTAATTAAAGACTAATTAAAATCTCTTTAAACTGAGTCATTCGTATAATTACAAACCACAGACATGAACTTGAAGATGAGATTCTGATGATGATGATGATGATGATAATGATGATGATGAAGAGAAATGAATACCTTTCCTGAGATTTGTCTTCCTCCTTAAAGTTGACAGAGAGTGGCTTTGATTGGTTACTCTTCAGCGAATTACATTTAGATACCGAAGATTTAGGACTTTTCTTAGATCTGTGAAATTGTAGGAAGAAAAAGTGTTTTAGTAATTTAGTAAATTAGTAAATTGAGTAAATTTAGTTAATTTAGTAAACATACTTTGACATCTTTTGAATCTGTCATGTTGTAAAAATAAAACCAAGTAGATTCTAAATATCCAATGGATCCAGAAGAACAACAGGATTTTACCTCAACGACTTTCATCACAAAGTCTAAATAATTCAATTTCTGTGATTATAATAGTCATGTTAGCTCAAATCCCACCACCGAGCTGCCACTAGTGGGCCCTTGAGCAAGACCTTTGACCCTCAATTGCTCTCTGTATAAGGGCTTCTGCCAAATGTCATACATGTAAATGTAGCTGTTTCAGTGTAACACTTACAGTAAGAGTGGGGAAACACCTAAAGCAGTGTTCATGGTTTTAAGAGAGTCCTGATTGTTCCCTTTCTGATTGTGACACAGAGGAAGGGCGTGAGGTGGCTTTGAAATATCAGTTATTATATCAGGAGTGTAAAAACTAAAGGTTGGAAGTCAGTTGTACATGATTTCCTGCTGAATCAGTCTGGCGGCTCATGACAGCTTTAAGCATGGACGAAGAAAAACAAGAAACAGAAGTAACTTACATTTACAGCATTAAGCAGACACCCTTTTCCAGAGCAACTTATAACTGAGAAATTGAGGGTTAAGGGCCTTGCTCAAGGGCCCACTAGTGGCAGCTTGGTGGTGGTGGGTTTGAACCCATGATCTTCTGGTCCAGAGTCCAACACCTTTAACCACTGGATTACCACCTTCTAACTTGCGGGTTGGATTTTTGGGCTTCAGATGGGCTTGATGTTGGATATGGAGTAAGAGAGAGGATGAAAACTGGAAGCCAGGAGCAGATGGGAAGAGACCTCACTGTGGACCCACCAACTGGAGTGTGTTGTGTTTAATGATCAAAAAGTTTGGGTACCACCTGATAACAACTGCTTCTGTCTGATAGCTATAGTTATTTAGAGGAGTACCAGAGGAAAACACCGAGCGCGTTTACTCCAGTATTTTAAAAAATTTCCAGCAAACAGTATTGCACTTTATTTTCAGGGATCTTCCCTAAGCATGAAGAAATGACAGTTAGTTTCTCCAAAAATTCAGCTGAAATACTTTGACGTGCCTTTTATAAAACTATTTATAGGCTGACAGGTTCTGGTCTTGTTCCCAAAAATGACTGACTAGGCCAGAAAGTTACATTTAAAAAAATTGTAATTCTGAGCTTAATTTCTAAACAAGAGGATGAGAAATGAATACCTGAGCGGATGATCACCCTCGGTAGATGAAGATAAATGACTTCTCCGGGAGTCTGTTTCATTCCTGAAGTTGACAGATAGTGGTTTGGACTGATCGCTCTTAAAGGACACCATGCTGACACTGAAGAGCAGAAAGGAATGTCTTAATTGTATATAATAAAATAAAACATCACAACAATCACTATTCATGTGGACATCAGCACAAATAAAGAGCTTCCAAGTTCATCCCCAAACTGATATATTATTTTTTTACATTGTATTGAATTTGACAACAGATATCTGTTAAACAGATATTTCTTGAATATTTCCTCCTCTCTTTGTAAAACATGAACTGATTACAGAAACCTGATGCAACCTGATGTCAAAAAAATGATCTGAAGTATTTTTCTAAAGATGTGTATGAGGATGAAATTATGATAAACGATGGTGATGAAATGAATACCTTTCCTGGAATTCTGTTCCCTGATCCCTAAAGTTGACTGATAGCGGCTTTGACTGGTCACTTTTAAACGACACACAGCTGTGTAAGGGTGAATTTGCTCTGAGAGAGAAATGGAAGAAGTATGATTTAGAATTACATGTAATACATTCTAGTTTTTCCACACAAAACTAAATTGTGATCATTCTGAACTACACAACAGAACAACGAGTGTCTTTGTCTGAGGTAACGTTTGGTGTTCCACAAGAATCTGTTACATCTTGGGTGGACTATTTTAACATTTTACTGTCTGGATATTCTGAAGTGTATAAATATGCTCCAGTTAATCCTTAATCCAGTTAATTCAGTTTCTCTGAAGAAAAATAATTGTGTTTTAGTTATTTGTGTTATTATGTGTGTGTGAGTGTGTGTGTGGGGGGGGTCTGATCACATCTTCTCTTCTGGTATTCTGTCCAAAAACATCTTCCACTGGTGCACTGTCCAACTCTTGTGTGTTTAGTGGTTAGCACGTTCGCCTCACACCACCAGGGTCCGGGTTCGATTCCAGTCTCGGCCATGTGTGTGTGGAGTTTTGCATGTTCTCCCCATGCCTCAGGGGTTTTTTCTCCGGGTTCTCCGGTTTCCTCCCGGTCCAAGAACATGCACGGTAGGTTGATTGGCACCTTGGAAAATTGTCCCTAGTGTATGAATGTGAGTGTAAATGTGTGTGCCCTGCGATGGGTTGGAATTCCATCCAGGGTGTATCCTGCCTTAATGCCCATAGACGCCTGAGATAGGTACAGACTCCCCGTGACCCGAGGGAAGATCGGATATAGTGGTAGAAGATGAATGAATGAATGAATGAATGAATATTATAATGAGTAAGAAGATGAGAAATGAATACCTGAGCGGATGATCACCCTCGGTATATGAAGATAAATGACTCTCCCGGGAGTCTGTTTCATTCCTGAAGTTGACAGACAGTGGTTTGGACTGATCGCTCTTAAAGGACACCATGCTGACACTGAAGAGCAGAAAGGAATGTCTTAACAATTGTATATAAAGGATCATAAATCACAGTATCTTAACTGCCCTTGTATCTTAAAGGACAGTTAATCCAGTTCCATTCAGTTTCTCTGAAGAAAAAGAAATTGTGTTTTAGTTATTTTGGTTTATACATTCCGACAATCCGCTGGATATACAGTGTGTGAGTGTTTAGAATGGCTCCTCCTGGTGGGCAAGTGCAGTACTGCATTGTTTAACAGACGGTACATTAAACTAGACATGGGGCATTTCCTGAAGGAAATGTGAGTGATGCTTGCCGGTGCAAACCATAGCTCCGGGCGTGACTCTTTAGAGCGTGGTCCGTTTAATATTCTATAATATTATATATTATATTCTATAATAGAGACGAGTGTTTAGACACCAAAAATACCGCTTTTTGGCCTCTGGGTTCGGAATTCCGTTGGGTAATTCCTTATAAAAGTAACAGCACACCTCACACCATCACATCACTCACACCATATGAGATAAGATTCGTGAGGCTCGGACAAAAACTGTGGGACTAGTTACATGCCGAAAATTTGACCGAAGCTAGAGAGAGATTATAATAGTGATGTTTTTGCAAGCACCACTAATTAAATATGGCTGTCATGAATTATAATATTGAACTGTTCCCATCTAACAAGTTTGAATGTTTTTTTTTCATCCGTAAATTTTAGTTTTGTTTTGTAGCGCCCATTTTTGTCTTCTGTGTTTCCTTGTACGTTTAAGTGAGTCATCGTTACCCATCGTCCTTACATTTCTCTGAAATGCATCCTTGTAAACTGAAACCATGAGGAGCAGGAGTTGACATTTAGTCTGCTATAATTACAGACTTATACAGAATTTGAAAAGCATTAGTAATTGATGTGCTTCCTGATATTATATACCTTAGGATCAGAAAGATGATGAATATGAATACCTGTCCTGAAAATCTGCTTCTTCCTTAAAGTTGTCTGAGAGTGGCATTGACTGATCGCTCTGAAGAGACACGCAGCTGTGTACTGGTGATTCTGGCCTTTCCATATTTCCTCTAAAGAGTAATGTAAAGGAGAAGTGAGAGAAATTTAATACACCATCACAATGAGCAAAGTACAGATGATCAGGTTCCTCTGGATTTTGTCTCAGAAAGTCATATAAATTCACACAAATTCTCATTCTAAATTAATTCATAGTATGAGAATTCAGAAACTACTTTATAATAAAGTTAAAATTTCATTCTGATAAATGTTCTAATTGACACTTTAAAACATTTAGATTATCATGAGAAAGATGAAATTCAGCATTTATAATTAGCTGCACAAAGAAGCTTCTCTCAACTCAAAGCTGCTGACAGGAATGTTTTATATATTATAATTTAATAAATCATTATGTTTAGGGTTTAGAAGAAACGATATTTCATGACTTCCTGTTGAGATAAATGTAACTCACAGACATTCAAAATGAGAATAAAATGCAATCCTCAGGTTTTATTCCCAGCGGAAATGTAGTTTGCTGATGCAGTGATTGTTATTAACTGTAATGTACATCGGTAATAATCCTGCACTCACCGTTCACTCTTACACTCGCCCTCAGTCAGACTCATTACAGGAGGTCGGATTTCCTCACACATTTCTCCCGACATTCTCTCCGGAAGTCAAACACCTGCTTCAATCTTAATCCTGTCAGGAATAAATCAGAAATAGAAAACATTGAGCTCATTACATAGGATTTGGGGATATTTCTTATAAAGTTCCCTCGTCCTGAACTGTACAGATTAGAAATTGAAAAGAAAAAGGAAGATGTATTTTAGGGATTAAGACATTTGTCTCTTTTTTTTTTGGAAGGTTGTGAGTTAATATCCCAGCGCCACCAAGATGCCACTGCTGGGCCCTTGAGAAAGGCCCATAATCTGTTCCGGCCTTCTCATAAAAATGAGATAATTGTATTGGTGTTTGTCAACGTCTAGAAAGTGTAAATCTTGTTTGTTATAACAGTGATTTTTAGCTGTATATAATTAAATGTTATTATGTTTTGGTAACTGATATAAAGGTTGTGGAAACTGCCACGCCCTGGTGTGACAAAACGTAACAAAACTCAGAAACAGCAAGTAAACCATTCAGGTTCTCACCGCGGAATCCGTCTCATGGTGTGGGCGGAGTTTTTTTTTTGGTAAACCTGCTCTAAAAGAAAAGTGAAAATTAAACCAAATAATTTAAACGTTAAATATTAAACCATTTTATTACAGTCTCATGATGCACTTTAGATCTAACGCACTTTGAAACCATAAATGTAACTATTGTTTGTCTTGTGTGCACAGAATAGTTAATCCTGTTAAATATTATCGACACCTTTATCAAAGGAAACTTGCTGTTTTATTCACTTTCTTTTCAGTAACACTCACCTTTCCAGTCATTTTTTTTTTTTGCTTCTGTTCCAACGCTTCATGTTTGCGTCATTAAATTCAATATGGCTTTATTTTTTCCATTAAATTGTCAATCTCCTCACTTTAAACATGTGATATGTTTTCTGTTTTCTCTTGCGAGTAAACTTCTGTTTGCAAATTAGTTTTCATTTTCGTTTACACCCCGTCCCAACATGACAGCCTGAGAATAGACAGAAATCTCGAATATAAACCACAAGAGTTTCTCAACTCACAACACTACTTTATGATAAACAGGAAGGGGCTCGAGTTTGAGTTTGGGCTTCAGTACGGAAATATGAAAGGTTGAAGATAAACTGATTGTAATGTTGAAGAGAATGTTGGATAGAAAGTTAACTTTAGATTTAAATTAGATTTATCAAACTTGCGATCTACTGCTGCACTTTACTCCCCCAAAGTAAAGTGTTTTAAAATTAAGTCAAGAGGTTTTTATTGTCATTTCAACTTTATATATCTGACGCAGTAAAATGAGACGACAGTTCTCCAGGACCTTGGTGCTACATAAAACAACATATAAAACAACATAGAGCTAGAAAAACACAGAGTCGAGGGCTTGACTGAATCGTACTCGCCACATAAAGTGCATCGTGTGCAGCCTGGTGCAAACAGCACAAAACAAAGCAGTGTGAAATAAACAGGCATAGATTTAGAAATGATTATATTTAGCATAGATTTAGATTAGATTTAAGATTAGATTTAGCATAGATTTAGAAACAAAATCAGTACAACATCAAAAACACACATCCTGCTGGATCACTGTATTTGTTGAAGGGGAACTGAAGGGCAAAGTGACGTCTATCTTACAAACAGCTTAGATTCATGGACTCGTATCTCAGGCAATGATGGTATTTAACCTCGCTACATGCATCAGTGAGCCTCGACCAGGTCAGTGCTCGGATACTGACCACTGCAGACCAGATCCTTACATATTACAAAATGCATATGAATTATAAACGTTACTTGGTATAAAGTTGGTATAAAATTAGTTTTCATGAAAATGTAATAATGCTAATAAAAGTACAAGTAACTTTGGTAACACTGAGGTAAAAGGAAACATGGGTTTTGTAAATAAAAATACTATGATATACTGTGTGTATATGAGGATAACGGTCTGTATTTACGCAGGCAGTTTATTTGTATCCCAGTGTGGGCGAATATTAGAATTAGAATAAAGCACGTGTAAAGTGTATTGTTTTGTTCTTACCGTTTCTTTTCTCCGCTTCTCCTCCTCGTTTTACTGCAAAAAGCGGATTCGATTCGATGCGTTAATCCTCCGTTGGAGGGAAAATCCGCGCATCCCACGCGCGTTTCTGTTTCTGCGAAGCCGCGACCAATTTACAGGAAACCGGTTTAGATGTTGATGATCACTAAAACATAACAAACGTAAATATCCACACGCAATAAAATATCTAAAATCTGTTTGTTTATTATTTACCCGGTGTGATGTGTCTATAGACCTGCAGTATTTACACCGCAATAAAGCACCGTTAATTCTGCCGCAGTTCACTTTCGCTTTCTTTTTAACCCTTCATTGCTCACGTCATCACGCATTCCCTCCTTGTCTGTAACATTAAGGAGGAAAAGGTTTGGAGATAAATACAGATATGACGTGGGTGTGGAAGTGGGATTTCAGGGGTCTCTTCCCTGTGGTACAGGAAAACTCCTCCTGCATGAGGCTTTCCTGACTCCCAGACGTGAACGGCAATGACGTCACTGGGATGTAAACTTTCTAATACAGTATGGTGGTGGTAAAAAAAAATATATCGGTGTAAAGTAAAAAAAAAGTATGGTGGTGGTACAGTACACGGCTTCTTACTCCACTCACTGAATTTTGGTTTTGGTAACATTTTTACTGATGATGTAGAACTTATTACGGATTCTCCCGCTAGGGGGCGCCACAGGGGCGGTCGGTTTATTAGATTTGGTGCGTGTTTTACACTGGGTGTCCTTCGTAATGAAGCTCTCCCCAGCTATCTGGGTTTGGGACATGCACCAGAAATGCACTGGCTTGAATGCACTGAATGGCTGGTGCAGACTGAGCAGTTGGGGGTTAAGGGCCTTGCTCAAGGGCCCACTAGTAGAAGCTCTGCTGGGACTCAAACCTGCTATGCTTTGGTCTAGAGCCCAATTCCTTAACCACCGAGCTCCCACCTGCCCCACTGATTTACAGAGTAGAATATTGTAATAGCTCTGTTATGTTTATTGTGGGAATCTACAAAAGATTTGGGATCCATCGTGGTGTACCAGAGCTGTCCAATCTCTCACATTCTATTTTTACTATTGGCTCTAATTCACTCTATTCACATTTTTAATGAATGAAATATTCAAGGACTAAAAATATTTAACAAAAAGTCAAAACGTCTGATAGATGACACGGAAATATTTCAGAATGATGAAAAAGACCCTCGGAATGCACTTGTAAATATTCCTAATCAAACAGTTTTACTTTTCCCAGATTTTCTTGTTTGCAATTCCAGCAATAAAAATATTATGTTTACTAAAAACTGACTGATTCAGGTAGAACATTACTGAAGGTCTGTGCTGAAAAATACACTTCTTGATAGTGAGTGTTTGAAGTTGTATTGTTAGTAGTGGTATGTAATAGTAATATAATAATAGTTTATGCTTTATTATTATTATTAACTCAGGAACAGTTTCTTTCCCTCACCTGCTTAACTCTACAAATAATCATTTATCTTTAAATCAAGGTTAAGTCGGGTCATAAAGACTGCACTGTACATCAACATACTGTTCCATTTATGTCCTTTTCTGTGATGAAACTTACTGTTACACACATTACAACATTCTATCTCCATGTTGTCTTTTTCCTGCACTGTTATGGTCAATTTCAGAAAATACCCATCTGTGTTTATCTTCACATTTGCACATTATTATAATATATTACACCTTTGTAGTTGCATACTTCATTTGTTTTGATAATAGAAATATTATAATAAATCAGAGTACCATGGATACTAAAGTACATTTGAAGGCAAACAAAAAACTTTTGTACTTTTACAAGTGAAAGTTTAAAGGGACACCTTTATTTTTACTGGAGTCATATTACTGAGTCTGTCTCTACTTTAACTGAAATACACACACATTGTGTACTTTTGTCTATTCTAATTTAATTTGTCACACACAAGCACTGAAATGCTTTAAATTACTTACTATTACTACTACTACTACTACTACTACTAACTAATAATAATAATAATAATAATAATAATAATAATAATAATAATAATGATGATGATGATGATGATGATGATGATGACAAGTGGGGCACGTTCGCCTAACACCTCCAGGATCCCGGTTCGATTCCCGTCTCGGGCGATGTGTGTGTGGAGTTTGAATGTTCTCCTCAGGGATCCCGGTGGTAGAAAATCCCATGAATGAATGAATGAATAATAATAATAATAATAATAATAATAATAATAATAATAAAATCTGAAGATCCACTAGGGGGCAGTACGCGTGTGTGATTTCCAGAATTCTGGCAGCAGTAGAAGAAGATTTGCTGCATGAATTTCTGCTGTCCCTCTGCTCCAGCTTTATCGTTTTTGTTTTTCTCTCAGGGTTCTCTCTCTCTCTCTCTCTCTCTCTCTCTCCATGCAGAGATATCATTTAATCCGGACTACAATAAACAGATTAAAGTGTGTGTGTATGTGAGGCGTTTCATTCCGCGTTAACAGCTCCAGGTGAGTTTAACTGAAGCTCGCTAACGTTAAAACGGCAACATCACAAATGACTGTATTTTCCCTACAGGAGTGCACTCGGTTAATGCTGATTTAAGTCT
The DNA here is from genome assembly GCA_030449085.1 of Kryptopterus vitreolus. Classification (NCBI taxonomy): domain Eukaryota; kingdom Metazoa; phylum Chordata; class Actinopteri; order Siluriformes; family Siluridae; genus Kryptopterus; species Kryptopterus vitreolus. The sequence goes on from JACRUU010000019.1 coordinate 21,572,271, forward strand.
GGTAGTGTGCACTAGGTAGGGTACACTGTAGGGGGAAGTGTGGTATTTGGAATTGCACTTTATTAAACGCTTTCATTGTCGCCGAGCACTGAGGTAACTTTTCTGATGCCTTTGTTTGTGTGCGTTTTTGTTTGTTTACTGGAAATTGTATTAATTATATAAAATTTATGTTGTGTATTTAGTGTTTTGTGGATTTTATTTATCATTTAAGTTTTAAAATAACACATAATAACAGTAATAACACATACCCCCCCCACACACACACACACGCATGCATATAAATGTATGAAATTAGAGCTGTTAAATTCATAATAATTTTAACACCAAGAATTGTATTGATGCATGATTAATTCAGCAAACATCTGTTTGATCATTGTAAATAAAAAATATATACATATGTCAAGATTTAAATAAATCTTCAACACACATTTATTGAGGATGCGGGATCTCAGTGGTTAAAGCATTGGTCTATAGACTGGGAGATCGCAGATTCAAACCACCACCACCAAGCCTGCCACTAGTGGGCCCTTGAGCAAGGCCCTTAAACCTCAATTGCTCAGTAGTAAGTCACTTTGGATAAGGGTGTCTGCCAAACGCAGTAAAATTCAAATATATGTCCTTTTGTGACTCAGATGTAAAATGAAAAATACACTCAAATAATAATAAATAAACATTAGTGTTACTGACGCACCAAAATCCAGGATTAATATAAGGTATATTTAAAGTGTGATGGGTTAACTCATGACAATCATGTGATTTGAGTTGTCAGATTCCTGTGATCTGTGCTGGATCTCCACACTGGTGTTATCGGTTATACATGACATCTCGTTGTTTGTGTGAGGATGAGGATATAAACCTTCTCAGACATCAGGGGTGAAGATCCCATTTCTTTTCCTAAACATATTGTTCATGAGAAATCCGGCGTAGAGTTGTTGGGCTCCCAGGATTCACTGCTGTTTTATAACGCTCTGCTCGACCTGATGATGGAGGTGTTGGTGTGAATGTTGAAGTGTTAGGATCTGGATTAAGGGATTAAAGCACCGCTGCATCGACCTTGTTAGGGGGAAACAGAACTGTGAGGGTTAAATCTCACTGTAGAGCTATTAGAAGGAAGCCAAATGGGATTATGAGTGAAATTTATGTGAAACATGTACCAAACATGTATCTGGAGGACTTATGGAACAATCATTTTCTGTGGTTTTTGTCTGTTCATTCTCATGATGGTCTGTAATCCATTTTTTAAAACTTTATTTGCAGAAGAACTGCTGGAGAAACCATGACTCCGTGCTCACCAGTGGTAAATAAAATCTATTCATGCTCCATAAACGCTGTACTCAGTCTCCGTACGTTGTAGCGATGTCGCGTGTGCTAATGGGTGGATTCCGGTTCCCTCAGGGTTTTCTTGGCGATGACGAGAACCCGCAGATAAAGGAGGAACCCTGCGAAACCGAGATTCACAACTACCTGAAAATCATCTACGTCAAAGAGGAGGAACCGGAGGAAGTCGAGTTTCTCTGTGAGGGCACTCAATAACCTTCTTCATCATTGTCTGAACCTGTGTGGTGTTACCTGATGATAGCAGAAGCTTTATAACACTTCTAAATCCACCTCAAGTTTGTGAACATCTGACTATAATAAGGCCATGTGCTTCTTTTTAAACATATAGTTTTCCACATGTAGTCTCCATCCTCTGTTATAACGTGCTCCACTGATCCGGTTCGATGTTCCTCTCGCTGTTTATGGAGATTCGTGATGCTACACGGGATGTTCGTAAAGTCAGGTAGTGATGTAGGTGAGGAGGTTCCTGGAGTGCAGTCAGTGTTCAGGAGGTCGTCCACTCCAACCCATGGAAAGCAGATCTCCATGGTGCTCAGTGGATTTGTCATGCGGGAATCTCCAATTCCAAGTGAAAGATTAATCTGATATCCAATTTTGTGGGACCAGTTTGGGTGTGAATGCGGTCATTCATTGAATATCAAAGGGTTGTTAAGAATTTATATCAAAAAGGGAGCGTATGAAATCATTTTGAATTGTTCCATCTCAAACCTAATTTGCATAGACTTCTCATGTTCAGGCTCATAGTGAGGATTTCTGTGTGGAGACTCGTAATAAATATCGCAGTAAACATCTGATGCAGATATCGGAGAGCTCATTTTTGGTTTCAGGTTTGGTCTACAGAGCTGAAATTCTGACATCATGGCTGAGCTGCTGCTGATCAGAGTTTTCCTGAGACAGAAGGCTTGTTTTGGAGACTAGGAATTGGTAACAATTGGTGGATGGTCAGGAATTCCAATCCCAGCACCACTGTGCTGCCTCTGCCTGTCCCCAGCAAGGTTCTAACCCTTCACCTGCTCAGGTGTATCAATGCGATCATTGTAAGATTTGAGTGGTGGTCTGTAAATGTACCTTGGGGAGATGTTTCCTTGGTGTGGTAGGGTTTAGTTAAATATGATGGATATCTAATGTGGTTCTAAAATGTCCATTTTATTACATCATTTCTTGTTGTTGAACAATAAACCCTCAAAAGTACGTCAGCAAGTACAATCCATTTTTCCATTTCAGATTGTTCTATATAAAAATTGTCTCAGATGTTCCTCTTGCACTGTTGTGTCCAGACTGTGAGATCTGCAGATGCTTTTTCTACAACAAGTGCGAAGTCCACGGTCCAGCTCTGTTCATACCTGAAAGCCCAGTCCCCATGGGAGTCCCTGAGCGAGCCATGCAGACTCTTCCTCATGGCCTGGAGGTCAGACAGTCCCATATTCCCGGAGCAGGTCTGGGAGTGTTTAATAGAGGAGACACGGTTCCACTCGGTGCTCACTTTGGCCCGTATCAGGGAGAGTTTGTAGATAAAGAGGTAGCCATGAGAAGTGGATACTCCTGGGTGGTGAGTTTGTTTCATTTTTATATAAACTTTACAAATGTTCTTTCCCCTAAACTCCGTTCATACGCACAAAACAGCCGAAAGTTTACACTTGCAAATTTGTACCACATGAAGAACATTATAAGATCGACACTTCACAGTGTGACCTCTTCTGAAAGTCCAAGATGGTGGACGTACAGATTTCACCATCAGTTTCCTGGTTCATGTCGCAGCTTCCAGGAACTGATGCTATGTTTCATGCTATGGTTCAGAGTCTGATGTCATAACCGGTTGCTGCCATATTTGCAGCAGAAATTTTGTTAGCACAATAATAATAAATATAGCTGCAAGCAGTGATCTGCGTGGTCCAAGCGGCTGAGGCACTGAAGGACATAAGGACAAAGACATTAGGAAGCGTAGTTGTAGACATTAAAATTTTTCAAATCCAAAACGTTGAGTAGCTTTGCCACTTGTTGGCACTAAACAAAGAAAAAAGTGAAAAGTTTTTTCCTTTGTTTAGAGTTTTTTCCTTTGTTTAGTGGCAAAGCTACACAATGGTTTAGATTTGACCAAGGTTTGAGGACAAGAGATCTACCAAGTTTAATGAAGATATCTCATTGCGTTCAGGAGTTACAGCCATTTTTGTCAGTGTGTCCCCGCCTACTCTGAACTTTTAGGTGAGTCAATGTTGTTTTGATAATAATTGATAAGCTATGTCTACTGAACCTTTCTACCCTGGTTTTCTTCTGATGCCGCAAAAAACCGTATGACTAGTTCGCAAAAGTAGGTTTTTAAAATAACCAATTTTTACGACAAAAGCGCAAATTTGCATCACAAAACCATCAATGAGGATTTTATTTGGTTTGACCCAAGGATTCCATAAATATATAGGTTTTGAGTGTATGAGAAATTTTCTACTAGCTATGACCAAAAATATGTGGAAGTAATTTTTTTGGATTATAGCGCCCCCCTTTGGCCAACAGGGTTGATAGTTTGTCAACCTCTCCAACCATCTGTCCAAGTTTCAAGTCTGTAGGACTTACAGTTTGGTCTGCATGCTCAATTTTATGGCAGTATAATAATAAAACTCACTACAATCACAAAAGGGTTTTAGCACTCGGTGTTTGAACCCCTAAATATTTCATTGTCTTTCAGGTGTTCAGGAACGGTCAGTGTGAGCAGTACGTGGACGGCAGAAGAGAGGCGTATTCTAACTGGATGAGGTGGGTCGTTTATCGCATGGAAAAACGTCTCCATCTTTCCTTCTTCCAATCGTAGATCACTTGTTCCTCATCCTCCGTGTCAGGTATGTGAACTGCTCCCGTAACGACGAAGAGCAGAACCTGGTTGCGTTCCAGTACCGCGGGGGGATCGTGTACCGCTGCTGTCGCCCCATACAACCAGGACAGGAGCTGTTGGTGTGGTACGACGAGGAATACGCTCAGGAACTCGGAATCACCTTCGACTTCATGTGGCGTCGAAAGTGCACAACAAATGGTGAGATCCAATCACGTCTCCTGGCTTATTTTCTCTTCGCACATTGTGGTTCTGTTTTTCTGAGATAATTTATTTCCTGAGCTGAGTGGATTTAAATCTCTCAGAGGGTGGCGCTAGAGCTGAGGTTCCTTGTTGTGACCTCAAGGAACTGAGGAAGATGTAGATAATGTAGGACCACGTGACTGACTGAGTGAAGTATCGATTAAACGTCCAGCTCAGTATAGGTATCAATGTGACCCCCTGATTTCACCTATACAGGTAAAGAGAGACCACCTCACTGCCCCTCCGTCACTCATCACATTTGTGTTCTTTCTCTGCTGCAGAATTGACGGAATTTCTGCAGCTCTTCTCCTGCTCTGTGTGTCACCTCACCTTCACGGCTCAGACCTACCTCTACCGTCACATTAGGAGGTGCCACCCCGAGGAATACGTGACGATGTTACAAGAAGAAGCGGCTAAATCGGAGAACCCGGAGAGCACGAGCGGCTACGGCGGCGATCACGAGTCCAGCGCTTCCTCCGCGGAAGAAAGGCACGAGTGCCCGGATTGCGGGATGTGTTTTAGTTTAGCGAGCCACCTGAAGATACACCAGCCCATCCACGCGGAGGAGAAAGTGTATCCGTGCTCGGAGTGCGGCAAGACTTTTACTCAGCAGAGCAATCTCCTGACACACATACGCATCCATACAGGAGAGAAACCCTACCAGTGCTCCCACTGCAACAAGACCTTTTCACATCGCAGTAGCCTCCAGCTGCACCAGCGCATCCACACGGGAGAGCGGCCGTACCAATGCTTATACTGCGACAAGAGCTTCGTACAGCAGAGCGCCTTCCAGCAGCACCAGCGCACCCACACCGGAGAGAAACCGTACCGCTGCTCGCTGTGCGGGAGGAGCTTCACTCAGATGACCTCGCTCCGGCTGCACCAGAGCACCCACACCGGAGAACGTCCGTATCACTGTTCCCTCTGCGGGAAGAGCTTCGCCCGCCACAGTCACCTCCAGTCGCACCAAAGCACTCACGCCGAGGAGAAACCGTATCACTGCTCGCAATGCGACAAGTGCTTCTCGCTCCAGAGTCAGCTCCAAGCCCACGCCCGCATTCACACCAGACACAAGCCGTACAACTGCTCACACTGCGGGAAGAACTTCCCGTTCCTGAGCCACCTCCAGATCCACGAGCGCAGTCACACCGGAGAGAAACCCTTCCACTGCTCGGTGTGCGGGAAGAGTTTCATCGACCGGGGAACTCTCAAAACGCACGAGCGCATCCACACGGGAGAGAGACCATACCGCTGCTCAGAGTGCGGGAAGACCTTCACTCAGAGGAGCTCTCTCCAGAGACACCAGCGTATTCACACCTGGAACCATCCGGTCGAGTGTGCAGACTGTGGACGGGGCTTCCCCGATTCAGACACGTTTCAGACACACGTGTGTACGGACACACTACATCACAACACCAATCAACAAGCGTGACTCGATTTGGCGCCAAGCAGCATTTAGGGTTTATATAGGAAGTATAAAAAAAGTGTTTGTGAATGGGATTTTTCATTTATAAATCATTTCTACATTTCAGGAGAATTAATAAACCATGAATACACAAATTTAACCGCTCTGGCAGATCGTCAGTGTGAGGAGCAGAAATGATAAAGATTACACCATGACTGGACCGTCCCATGGCGCTTGTGTGTATATTCATGTGTGCGCAGGTTGTGGGAGAATACTAGTACTTGCGGGAATCCCGCAAAATGGTTATATTAAAAAATTATATGAATGCATTTATATAAAAAAAAAAAAGCAAATAATTGTCTCTACTGCAAGAAAGCAAATGATATACAGGCACAAGGTCGGGAGCGACTTCAATGTTGCCTGCTCGAGAAAACGTTTATGTATTAACCTAATACATGTGGTTTAGTAGTTAGCACGTTCGCCTCACACCGCCACGGTCCGGTTTCGATTCCCGTCTCGGCCATGTGCGTGGAGTTTGCGCGTTCTCCCCGTACCTCAGGGTTTTTTTCTCCGGTTTCCCCTGGTCCAAAAACATGTACGGTAGGTTGATCGGCACCTTGGAAAAATTTCCCTAGTGTATGAATGTGAGTGGGATGGGTTGTATCCAGTGTGTATCCTGCCATAATGCCCATAGACGCCTGAGATAGGCACAGGCTCCCCGTGACCCGAGGGAAGATCGGATAAAGCGGTAGAAAATGAATGAATGGGTAAACGAGTGAGAGGGGAACAACGTTTTAATATTATGGGCGGGACAAAACATTTTTTGGAAACGGAAAATCCGTCCCGCGCAGGTCTCCAACACCAACTTCTCCAATTTTGCAAACTGTTTATTGCTGCACTACACACTGTGGACTGAAGGTGGCGCCAGCGGACCTTTTTGTGTGTGTGTGTGTGTGTGTGTGTGTGTGTGTGTGTGCATTTCACAAATCTCTGAGCAGAGGCTGTGGTGATAGAAACACACTGAGGACTCCTAAATACCTACAACTCCAACTAACCCCCTAAAACTTAATACCCTACACAAATAACCCTTGTACACTAAACACAACTAACTCCTATATATTTACTCCTAGCCTCAATACTAACTCTATATTCTCACTTCTGTACCCTTCACATTATAAGCTTGTCCCTATGGAGTGATCTAGTGGTGACTGTAGTGAATTAAAATTGATATGAGGAAGCAGGTCCAAAAATGGATGCAGATCTGTTTATGTAAACACACTGTAGCAGGTTATTAATATTAATTACACACTCAATCCACCCCAAAGATCTTCACTTTATGGGGCTTTTTTTGTACCCAAATACATTTATTCCCTTATCCTTTATCATAACTCTTAACATTTACACCTTATATGTTTATTATACAGAACATTTGAGAATATGGTATGTGTGTGTGTGTGTGTGTGTTTTTCACACTGCACTGAAATATTCCTCTAAATGTATTCATTTGTCTGTTAAACATCCTGCACACACACATTCCTGTTCTCTGTGCCAACCTGACATCCGGCCAAAACCATGAGGCTTTTAAAACTCCCACACGGATGTGTGTGTGTGTGTGTGTGTGTGTGTGTAGCTGAAACAAGATGTTGTTTTGTGTCTGTGTCCTAGACTTGTAACACCTCTGGTCAGTGGTTAGACACTGTGTATGTGTGTGTGTGTGTGTGTGTATTAGAGAGACCTGTCTGGCCCTTGATTTTCTGTGGGCACATAAAAATCATCTGTGTTTAGCAGTTTGGCCTTAAAAGAGAAACAACAACAAACCTCCAGTTCAACTCACCACCTCTGTCTGAGTGTGTGTGTGTGTGTGTGTGTGTGCGTGTGTGTGCATACAGTCAGCCCACTGTAGTTGATTAATTTCTCGTTCTCCTTCACACCAATACGTCTCCAGTTTCTCAGAGCTCACCGGCTCAGGACGCTGCGATTCAGACTTGTGTCTGTTCCGTCCGGGTGAAATTCCGGGATTTGGAGTGAAGAGTTCACCGCACCCATGCATCAGGTCACGAAGTGTCCCAGTCATTTAGTGTGTTTGGGACGGAGCCAGAACACATGACTCACTTCTACTGAGACCAAAAGGAAACATGTACTGTTCTACAGAGGAGTGTGTGTGTGTGTGTGTGTGTGTGTGTGTGTGTGTGTGTGTGTGTGTGTGTGTGTGTTTAAAAATGTCTGGTCAGTGTTTAAGTATAGTCAGGGACATAGTCAATATTCACACACTCGCGCGCGCGCACACACACACACACTTCTAGTGTTTTGTTCAATAACAGGAATGATGTCATCTCCTTAACCTCAGACTCTGTAGGTGGTTTTGCCATCCTGAGGCACTGACCTCTCCCCAAAACACACGTGTGTGTGTGTGTACTGAAATTATATAACACACAGAGGTAGATGAGTAAGTACTGTGTGGGATTGTGGGGTGTGGTACTGTGCGTGTGTGTGTGTATTTCTGGTTTAAGAAGACATTGTAATGTAAAGTTAAACAGTGGAACTGCTGCAGTTCTGTTATAGAATATCAAAACCACGACACAAACAAATAATACACACAATACAAACTGACTGCAGAGAAACATCCAGACCATCATCACTTCTCTCACATACAGTCTGATCATCAAATACACTATAACTGTAATTAATACAGTTCACACACACACACACACTCGGCACTGTGACTGTATGTGACTGTAATAAGCAGTGGAAAATGTTTCACTGTGCTCCTTATCTCATGTGTGTTTTTCCATGTTGATCTCCATCAACTTCAGTAAATAATGACGAACCCAGAGGTTTGTGCGTAGTGGAGTTAAAAAAAAAAGAGAGACTGATTCTGTAAAATTCCAGTAAAAGAAAAAAATATATACCTTTAAACCTTTCAAATTAAAAAAGCCTTCAAATGTAAAGGCTTAAATCTCCTATCATTTATTACTATAATGTTTATTCTTATTTTTGATGTGAGTTTTAGAGAAAAGACCGGAATGTGACTCTTTAACACACCAATCGATGAGTAGAAGGATATTAAAGATCAAACTATCAAGAGAAGATCAAACTATTGATATTTATAATAATGATCACGAACCCCAAACCTTCTCAAATAAAATGGTGTAAATAAGGATTGTGATTGGCTGGAAGGAGTTCAGGTATGACTAATGGATTGTGATTGGCTGGAAGGAGTTCAGGTATGAATAGTGGATTGTGATTGGCTGGAAGGAGTTCAGGTATAAATAGTGGATTGTGATTGGCTGGAACGAGTTCAGGTATAAATAGTGGATTGTGATTGGCTGGAACGAGTTCAGGTATAAATAGTGGATTGTGATTGGCTGGAAGTTCCGAGTGTTGGTAGTTTGAGTTTGTCTACTTGACTGATTTGCTTATAAACACTTGTAACCATAGTAACGTCCAGTTCCATCCAGAGTGAGAGTGATTGTAGACATTTCCTAATGATCTTACTGATCTCCATGGAGGATTTCTGCATGTTTTTCTGCAGTTTTATGGTGAATACGGAAAGATGAAGATGCTTTTAAGTAACTGGAGAAGAAAATGTTCAGATGAGAAACAGAACAAAAAACAGCACCAGGAGTTTCTCCAGGAGTATTCTAATGTTCTCCCTCTTCATTAGTTCGGAAGCCAACAATACATACGTGTGTGTGTGTGTGTGTGTCTGACCGCCGTCACCGAAATGCGCCCAAACTGAGACAGCAGCAATAAAAGCAGCGAGCTATAAGGGGATTTACAGACTTGTTTATGCTCTTTGTCTGTTTACGCGCTTTTTCTGTGTGTGTGTGTGTGTGTGTGTGTGTGTGTGTGTGTGTGTGTTTGAGATGTTCAACCACAAGAGGTCTGTGGCAGCTGTGAGAAATTTAGCCCAGTTTTCCAAGTCTGAAGTTTAGGAAAACACACTCCCCTACTCCTTGTGCTGCTCTGACCACACACACAAACACACACACACACCACGCTGCTGATCTCAGCCCAAACATAAATTGTGTCAAATACAAAAAAAGCTAAAAAAAAAATAAATCTGTACAAACAGACAAGACGTTCTAGATGGAACGTGCAGAACGTGTGTCTGTCTGTGTGTGTGTGTGTGTGTGTACCAGATGTGATCTTCCCACTCAGAAGCTACTCATAGCACCACGTGGATGAGTAAATGAAACCCATGAAAACAGAAGGAGGTGATGACCATATATGGAGAATAGAAGGCGGAGTGAGTGTGCAGGAAAGAGAGAGAGAGAGAGAGAGTTACACGGGTCCTTCACACTCCATACACTCCGAGACGCTTCACCAACTCTGAGACACGTCAGTGTACATCCGTGAGCTCCATGAGATGTGGAAGATCTACTGCAACACAGCTGATCTTGGCCAGCAGTACAGTACCCGCCCCTGGAACATCACACATCCACACACGGTCCTTCAATACCACGTAGCTCCTGTTCCCCCAACGTTCCCAAACACTGTTCCTGATCCGGAACGACGGTGATCCAGGAGCTGTTGGAGTGGAAGATCTCAGCGTGCTTCAGAAAAAAACAGGAACATTATACGTTTTACACTCACGACTCATCACTGAGACTCACCTGCTGAACTTTTACTCTTCTGCAACGTCTGTGTGTGTGTGTGTTTTCCATGGAAAAATCCAAATTGATGTTTTTTTTTCAGGAAAACCTTCACTCTCACCTGTTTGTGTGTGTGTGTGTGTGTGTGTGTGTGTGTGTGTGTGTGTGTGTGTGTGTGTGTGTGTGTGTGTGTGTGTGTTTTCACTGGAAAAATCTAAATTTCTGTTATGCAACAGAATGATGTTTTTTTTTCAGGAAAACCTTCACCTCACGCTCACCTGTGCCTGTGTGTGTGTGTGTGTGTGTGTGTGTGTGTGTGTGGTCAGTGCTGAAGTTGTAACATGGATTTGACAATCACACATTAGTGCAATAAGTACCCTTGTGTTAGAAACACGCACGCAACGCAGACACACACACACTCTCACACTCTCTCTCAGTTATGTGTGTGTGTTCCTGTACATATTTTGAAGCTGTTATTGAGGTCACACAGTATTTTGTGCATGATGATGGAGTGATAGATGTGTGTGTGTGTGTGTGTATGTATATGAGTGTGTGTTTCTGTTTGTGTACATTTGTGTGTGTGTGTGTATGTGTATTTCTGATAAAATACTTTAGGTGTTTCTTGTTTCTTCTTCTGAAGAAACAAGCTTCATTTAAAGTTATTTCGAATGTTTTCTTCTCTCTCATTCAGACTCCTTTATGTGTATTATTATTATTATTATTATTATTATTATTATTATTATTATTATTATTATTATTATCAGTGTCTTCACGTCTTCATTTTCTTTTCTTTATGATCTTCAGTCCTTCACTTTCACATGTTTTTTGCAAATCCTCACTTTCATACATCAGTGTCAAACTTCATCCCTATAAGTTACAGAAGTCAGAGATGATGAAGATGATGATGATGATGATGACATGTGATGAGAGAAAAACTCCCCGAGAAGAAACCCTGTGAAGAACCAGACTCATCTTCTCTGCTGAATATCCATCGTGGTTGATGTTGATCACTGATGGAGATTTGAGTGTAAAACTGAGCGCGGTGATCGTAACTGCACCAGAAGGTGTCTATCGATTACAGTCCAGATCCTCTACAGGAACCTGGTGGCTCTTCAGCTCCAGTGTATGTGTGTGTGTGTGTGTGTGTGTGTGTGTGTGTGTGTGTGTGTGTGTGTGTGGTATCCGGCGAGGATTCAAGATGAGACAGGTTCATGATCTTCTCCTTCCAGACCTTCTAATCAGATCAATTCCATGTTTTGTGTAGTGAACCTGCGTGAAGATCCACATGGAGCAACATAAAGATTTCCCTCAACACCATCACTTTCATCATTAATTCATTCATTCATCTTCTAACCGTCTTTACCGCTTTATCCGATCTTCACTCGGGTCACGGGGAGCCTGTGCCTATCTCAGGCGTCTATGGGCATTAATGGCAGGATACACCCTGGATGGAATGCCAACCCATCGTAGGGCACACACACACACACACACACTCACACACATAACACACACACTAGGGACAATTTTCCAAGGTGCCAATCAACCTACCGTGCATGTTTTTGGAATGGGGAGGAAACCGGAGAACCCTGGAGAAAAAAACCTCCTGAGGCACGGGGAGAACATGCAAACTCCACACACACACATGGTCTTCCTGCTTCTTCTACTCCACGTCTTCCAGAGTCTCTCTCATTTACTTCATCCTGCTGAGTCATAATTCCCCATAATCCTCCACGGTTCCCCATTACACAGTCTCCATTTAGATATTCCATGTGTTCTCCATTTTCTCTGGCTTCCTTCACCTTTAAGTTCTTCTCGTTCATTCCTCTCTTTCATTCTTTTATGCCCTTTTCAACACATTTCCCTCCATTTTCTTTATTATTCCATGATAGTTTTGACTGGTCTGCATGCGAGATGTTTCCATGGGCCTCAAAATGGTTCTGTATCCAGGGCAATAATGGAGCATTACTGTATACAGGGCATCATCTCAGGAAAATGGTGTTTAATAACTGGTGTGTGTGTGTGTGTGTGTTGTGTGTGTGTGTGTGTGTGTGTGTGTGTGTGTGTGTGTGGGCACTGACTCACACTCCACACCCATCACCATGTTATTGACTTCAGATCCAACTCTATTTCTGTACCTGGGGTTTCACCCAAACTCTCACTCTTTCCCTTTTGTGTGTGTGTGTGTGTGTGTGTGTGTGTGTGTGTGTGTGTGTGTGTGTGTGTGTGTGTGAAATTGTACAGCATGTACAGTTAAAAGTACCCCTCTGTAGAAACCCTAACACACACACACTAACTGTTCTCTTCAGACTGAACAGTGGAATGTCAAAAGTTTGTGGACACCTGATCAAAGGATTACTGTGTGTTTGTGTTTGAACGTCTGATTCCACACTGTTCTAATAATTTCTACTCTTCTGGGAATGTTTACATTTACAGCGATCCACAGTGACTTACATCTGAGCAGTTAAAGGTCTTGCTAAAGTGCCCACTAGGGGGAGTTTGGTGGCAGGATTTGAACTTGTGATCTTCTGGTCCCGAGACCTATAATGAGACGTGTGTGTGTGTGAATAAAGTCAGGTACTGGTGTAGGTGAGAAGGTGAGACGGTTCCTGGAGGGTTCACATTCATCTAGATCGTCCACTCCAACATATTTAAAGCAGATCTCATTAAGCTTCCAGAGGGTTTGAGTTTGTTGTGTTGGTTTTGTGTTGTGCAGTAACGTGTGTAAACGAGGTGTTCATCTGACAGATCATTTAATCTCAAACATTCAACTGTTTAACTATTTTCATTTATTTATTTATTTATTTATTTGGGCTGGGGACAGTTCGGGGGAGGGGGTGGTCTTACTTCTGTATTTATATTCTGTTGTTATTCTTATAAAAATTCAATAAACAGATATATAATAAATAAATGATAAGATAATAAAAAAAACATTTGTATTCATGTCGTTCAGGTTTTACATCTGGTTTATATATGAAATGTTACGGTTGAGCATTTCTTCTCATTTATTTCCATTTGATTTGGTTAAAGTGGATCCTGTCGGCATTAATTCAGATTAGAATCTGATTCCAAAATCAACCATCATTACATCCACAACCCCAACATCCATCACACGCACGAACACTACTTCAACTTCCGAATTTTATACATAGATTACTTGCTTTATAGGTTCCATTAATGTTCTCGTGGTGGAGGTGGTGAGTGGGCAGAGTCAGATGGAAGGAGGTCTGAGAGTGGAGTGTGGAGGAAAGCGGGGGTGATTTTGAAAGTAAATAAGGACATTATGTCTCGTGAATTATTACCTTTTTATCTCTCTCTCTCCCCCATTGTGTACCCAGTCAGAAACATTTACAGATCTCTACACCTCCATCACTGGTGAGAAAACGGTTCACATCCATTCATCAGCAGAATGCAGATACTCAAGTATAAAAAGACTTGTGTAGATGTTGAATGTTGAGTTTTTACTGAAATAAAAGTGTAAAATTTATGTGCACGGTGGTTTAGTGGTCAACACGGTCGCCTCACACCTACGGGTTGGATTCCCGTCTCAGCCATACGTGTGGAGTTTGCATGTTCTCCCCGTGCCTCAGGGTTTTTTTTTTTCTCCGGTTTCCTCCCCTGTCCAAAACGCCTGAGATGGGCACAGACTGCCCCGTAACCCGAGGGAAGATTGGATAAAGCGATAGAAGATGAAGGAATGAATGTTCTGGTTTCAAAACGACTTAAAAGTATAAAAGTAATGAAGGGGGGGATAAAAGGATAAAAGTTTAGTTGCGATTTATTGAAACGTCTCTCTACAGAACTCCCTTCTGTATCTTCATTTGTAGAGGATGAAGAGAAAACACCCGTTTGATAAATGAATGGAGAAATAATCACTTTTAAGACTTCTTTTGTGCAGGTTTGTTGTGTGCAGGTGTGATGGCTCGCGTATAAATCAATAGTGTGTAGGAATGGTATATGTTTATATCTCATCCAACCACAATCACATATTTTGAGCCGAAATGAAAGAGGAGGAACGAGGGCTATTTATAAACCATAAGAAGTAAAAGTTACTCCAGTAATCTATAGATACACAAACTCTCGGCTTGGTAAAGTAACAAAGTATTTCTGCATTACTTGACATCCGTGGACATTCTTTAGATGTTCCTCACAAAGATCCTTAGGCATTTTAAACAT
>JACRUU010000019.1:21591845-21604345 GCA_030449085.1 Kryptopterus vitreolus
ATAACATAATATTTACTTTAATGCATGTACACACACTCATGTTCAGTTAAACTCAGTGACTTATACACTCTCACTCATTCACACACACACACAGCCACACTCACAGTCTGTGTGTGTGTGTGTGTGTAGGACGGAACTTCACACTGATGTGTCCTGCTGTTGAAATTTCAGTCAGTTTCTGCATCGTTATGTTTATTATGTTTGGTCTCTGTAACGAAGCTGTAACACACGTGTGACTGAACACAGAGTCGTGCACCACCAATTATCACAGTCCAGGATCTCTCAGGTTCTCTCAGGTTCTTTCCGTCTAACTCTCTTATACATGTTTCATTTGTTTTGTTTTTTCCTCACATAACGTGCATATAACACTGACCGCACATTCACCATCAAAATCACAATCATCTCCACATCTCTGTCGTGTTTACATCACCATCACAACACCTCCAATAACCGGATTGTTCCAAATTCAGGAAAAGTGCGAAGACCATTTTTAGATCTCTGTACCAGACGTAAACAGGAAGTGAGGTATGCTTACTCTATGTCTGTCTCCCTCTCTCCCTCTCTCTCTCTCCTTCCTTCTCTTAATTTCAGGGTGTGTCTGGTTTGTGGTTCGCTGCTCCGTGGGTGTCTAGAGTACACTTTATTTCTCCATCAGGACTCGTGTGGTCACTTCACTCCATCTAAACCTCTGTAGAATCAACATTGTATTGCAGAGAGAGAGAGGGATAGAAAGAGAGAGATAAATAGAAGGGGAGAGGGAGAAAGACTTTGAAGTTTACGATCCTTTATTTGAAATAAGTCATCTTGTGTTCTGGATTGATCAGGTTGACTACCACACGTAAGTGTGATCATTCAGCCGAGCTCTGTTGCAAAGTACAATTCTTCCTCACAACACCACACTGCCTCTAACATCTTCCTGTCCTCCAAACTCCTGTACAAATACACATCTACAACAATCCTGTATTTTGTACGTCTGGAGGAGATTCTGACGCCGACACACTCAGGATTTTGAGCTACTGTGTTTTTTCTGCTCGGGGAGAGTAAAGAGAAGTTGTGTGGAGTGTAAACACAGAGTCTTTAATGGTGTTTGAATGTGAGTGTCAGAGTCTTTAATGGTGTTTGAGATGCCTGAGTTACCAAGCTTTAATTGTGTTTGAGAGCTCCTGTGGTGTTCCTATTTTATTCTACACACACACACACACACACACACACACACACACTGAGAAGAAGGAAAGGTGTGTGGAGTGAGAATGTGAGATGTTCATGTGCCTACCAGAAGAACGTGTGAGATGGAGACCATGAGAGAAGATAAAACTCCCTCACACACACACACACACACACACACACACACACACACACACACACAGAAGTGGAAGTTTAATGTTCATCAAGTTCATCAAGTACTTACCAATTAAATAAACAATTAAAACCATCCCGCCAAATCGTTTATAGTCCAGTTACATAATATAAAATTATATGTGCTTAAATTAGCGCATTCACCACCACACCAACTTACTGTTATTCTGTTCTTCTCAAAACAGTTCGGCAGCTGCATTTTGAGGCCACGATGATGATGGAAACACGTGAGGTGAAATCCAGTGGAATGAATCATTCAAAATAATTCCTCACTCAGATCAGCGTCGTGACGACGCAGGAACATCATCAGTGACACAGAGGTGTAATAAAGCAGATGCTTAGTGTTCGTGGACAGACTGAACCACAGTGCATTATATCTCATACAAACCAGTATACCTCATATACACCATTATATCTCATATACACACCATTATATCTCATTAAATCTCATATAGACACCATTATATCTCATTACATCTCATATACACACCATTATATCTCATATACACACAATTATATCATATATACATCATTATATCTCATTATATCTCATATACACACAATTATATCATATATACATCATTATATCTCATTATATCTCATATACACACAATTATATCTCATATACACACAATTATATCATATATACATCATTATATCTCATTATATCTCATATAGACACCATTATATCTCATTATATCTCATATACACACCATTATATCTCATTATATCTCATACACACACCATTATATCTCATTATATCTCATATACACACCATTATATCTCATTAATCTCTCCTCAGACACCAGGGAGGTTGTTCTCATAGTCTCTACACACAGGTTCAAACATTGGTGCTTCCTTCTTGATCTCATAACCCCAACCATAGCCCTTCTCCACTCTCATTTAATCGCTCCATGCCCCACCCCAAAGGTAAATTATATCTCATTATATCTCACATATATCTCACATACACACCATTATATCTCACTACATCTCATACACAGCATTATATATCATAAAACCAGTATATCTCATTATATCTCATACACACACACCATTACATATCATTATATCTCATAACATATACACATAGCTGGTCTCCTTATATGTACACAATTATATAGAAGGTCATATACTATTTATACACATGTGTACTACACATGTGTATAAATAGTATATTACATTCTATATAATGTACAGGGATGAAGTAGAATCCAGCTCCATGTGAAGGACACAATGTATAAATATAGACATTCATTGTACATGAGGTTAAAAATATAGAGGGAGTATCAGGTGACTATACAGAGATCATGCTATACAGTAATGTGTTATACAGCGAAGTGGAAGTCGAACTACAAGGTGACGAAGCGCGATAATGATGAGAGCAGAGAGCATACAGCATTAATCATAAACAGTATGGGATGGAGTGGAAATGTACTTGTTTTGGTCAGGATCTGATTAGCTGCTGTTATATAGTGTATTCTGTAAATGATCTTCTGACCAGACGATGATTATATATCTGATGATCTGCTCACTAGATGTTGCAGGAGAAGCAAAAACACCTAACATGGAAGTTTCTCCTCAACTATTCAGAGTCCATCAGCTTCAGGAATCGGCGAGTTCAAAGGAAGACGCTGGAACTTCTCAACAACCTTCCTGGAGACTCTGACGCCATCTAGTGGTAAGTACTGTGTTTGATCTTTTTATGATTGTTAATATTAGCATAATTATTATTTTACAGTTGAACCACATAATTATCTTTAATGTCATTACAAATCACCGATCAAAAAAAAATATTAGCGATCCTATTACGAGGAACAGAGCGCATGCGCACACGCCACCCTGCCAGGGAGTGGACGCGGATGAAGGCCTGCGTCCCCGTCCAGCGCATGCGCACTTTCCGAGGCGCCGATCCGCACGCCATGGTGTCGCCTTCACTTCCGGGATGCATGATGTGTAGATCTGCAGAAGGGCGAAGAAAATCACTTTTTTCCCTGACAGGAACTTCGAGGAAGTGTGTGAGGTACTGCCTTTCAAAACTCTTTTCTTTTTTTTATCTGTAGAATTAAAAATGCGTTGTATAGAAACACACAGGGGTTATAATGTACAATGTTTACGGCGTGTGTTTAAGTCAGGGCTGTTTGTGTTTATTGATTGGATAAAGTTGACCCGTCGGCTCGTTAGCATGCTAGCTCCTGTCTGAGGTGAAAACAGACCGGCTGTTCATGTAGACGCGAGCGGGTCAATTTAATAGTTAAATAGTTTATATTTACAGATGATTCGTAATCATTGGCATAGGCGTTAGCGTTATTTATTTCTATGTGTGTGTGTGTGTGTGTGTGCGCGCGTGCGCGTCTGTGTGTGAGACAGACAGACAGACAGAGAGAGAGATGGTGTGACGTCACGCAGGCGCATACGAAATCGACCGGACGTGAGTGTGTGATTTATTCTGTAAAAAGACAAAAACGGTACAACACACATTTCCTACTCTTCCTATTCTTTAATTGTGTAAATAATCCGGCGTGATGTGCACGTGCACGACGCGGTGACAGGAAGTGTGTTTATGAAGAACTCTCAGAACTTTCAGTTCAACCCTCATACTGAAGTCAACTTCCGGTTTTTCGAGCCTGTGAACGCGTATGTAATGAATGATGATGATCATAAGCATGTAATAAAGGTTCAGTGTTCAAAACACACACACACATTGGTGTTCTGGAACTTGTCTCATGATTGTTCTTGTTTTTCATGTGCCCTACCGTTGTGTGTGTGTGTGTGTGTGTGTGTGTGTGTGTGTGTGTGTGTGCAGCAGGAACGCCCGTCACCTCTTCCGGCACAGAACTTGTGGCAACGTTGAAGACTGAACAGGAAGTCCAGAAAGAGAGAGAGACATAGGAAGAAGCTGAGAGAGAGAGAGAGACTTGTGTGTGTGTGGGAGGAAGTGAGGAAGTGTGTGTGTGTGTGTGTGTGTGTGTGTTGTGTGTGTGTGTGTGTGTGTGTGGAGAGATGACGGAGTTCTGGGTCTGCTTTAGCTGCTGTATCGCCGAACAGCCACAACCAGTGAGTTAAAAACACACACTTGTAACACTGAATACAATTGGTGTGTGACTAATGTGTATGTGTGTGTGTGCAGAAGAGGAGACGACGGATTGACCGCTCGATGATCGGTGAGCCGACCAACTTTATACATATGACACACGTAGGATCGGGAGATATGGGGATGGGCCCATCAGCGGTGAGAGAGACACATACACACTTAATGCAAATCCTAAATGTAAATATGTGCTGGTTTGAAAAAAAGATGAACATAATGAAGAATAAAGTGTGTGTGTGGTGTGTGTGTATGTTGAAGGTAAACTCGGTGCAGGCACAGATGAAATCGAAAGGTGGTTATGGGAACGGCACACCGGAGAGTGTTCAGTGATCCCGGTAAGAACACACACACACACACACACACACAGAGACAACCAACTCATTCATAGTGTGCTGGGAACATTTGGGTCATGTACTATATTGTAACTAAAAATGCAAGAAAACATATTTATAGTGTTCTTTATAGTGTAGAGAACAGCTGGGTCGTGCCCTATGTAGTGACTAAGTGTGCCTATGGAATATCTGGTTGGTGTCCTATATAGTGATCTATTACCTGTAGAGAACATCTGGGTAGTATCTTAGATATTGGCCAAGATTATCTAAAGGATATCTGGAAAGTGAGCGAGTGTGTAGGGCACATCTAGGTTGTTTACTAGGTAGTGAACAAGAGTGTGTAATGAACATCTGGGTCTTGTTTCTGAATGATTAGACAGTGTGCACCTGTTTTTCTTTTTTTAATATTTATATATATATATATATATATATATATATATATATATATATATATATATATATATATAATCCTCCTCCAACCATCTCACCATTATCGCTGTAAGTTTCTGTATGCGTTACTTTATCCATACACCAATCCCTTTAATCCTCCCGCTACTTCTCTATACATCTATCCATATGTCCACCAATCTTCTCTATTCCTTCATTCCACCTATTCATTTATCTGTCCGTCCATCCCTGTGTTCCTATCTTCTCCAGCTACTGTTTCTTTAATGTATTTGTCTGTCATCCATCTGCCCCTGTGTCCCCCAATCACTGTTACTTTATTTTTCTAGCCTCCATCCATCCTCCAGTCTTCTCCATCCCTTTACTCTATCTTCCAATTATCCATTCATATCGCTCCAACAATCCTCTCCCTCCTCATCACTTTTAAGAAATCATATTTTTTTTGAGTAACACAACACTGGTTATGTCCTTGCTGGAGTGTGACGTGATTTATGTCGTGTGGATCGTGTACAAATCAGTAGGGTGTCAGAATGGTATATGTTTATATCTCACAATCACATTCACTCTAGACGGATGGAGATGCTTTATCTTAATAGGGTTTTATTATTTTAATGCATTTATTTATTTTAACGATAACGAGCAGGAATGAAATAGGAGTAACGAGGGCTTTTTTTCAATGTAAGGAGTAGAAAGTACAGATCATTGTGTGAAAATGTAAGAAGTAGAAGTTGTCTCTTGGTGTGGCACAGGTTCATCAAAATTCTGTTCAGGAATGAGACTGTGGGTGGGTGGGTAGGTGGGTGGGTGAAACCTGAACGCTTACTCCACATGGGTTTCATTTTCAGCTTTCTCTTCTCACTTTCTCTTGATAATCGTTACAGATTTCTGTTGGACTCTGATCTCACACTAAACTGTGTGTGTCTGTGTGTGTGTGTGTGGTGTGTGTGTGTGTGTGTGTGTGTCTACACAGCGTGGATGCCAGTGTGTGTGACCTGCTGAACTGAAAAAGTGAGGATGAGGAGCAACGCTGGATTTAAACTCGTATAAATATATACTGTATATGTATATCCACACACACACACACACACACACACACTGGATCAGCGAGTCCGAGCACTGGTCTGTGAGACGCGTGTATATCTGCCTAATCACACTGTTAGACGCTTTCAGCTTTCTGATCAGAGTGTAACCCTTCACGCTCACGCCCGACCAATCAGCATCCAGCTTCCATTGAAACCCCGCCTGCTTTCTTTCATCCCTCTCTCTGGACCATGGACGCTTTATTTATTTGGTGATTTGTCTCGCGGGTTTAAACATGGTGGCTGTGCCACTGCGCCACACACACACAAACACACACACACGCAAGTTCAAACGATGAGCGAGCGTGATCAGTACCTTCAACACCAACAGAAAAAATAACAAGCTTTTGTTTTTTTTTTTTTTCACGATTTTATACCTTCCATATGAATTGCTGAATATATTCCGTGGGATGTAGAATATGGTTCTTTATTTTTTTAACGCTTTTTAAACGTGCTGTGTTCAAAACGAACTTGAGATGTGCAACCTCACTGTAACGTCTTCCCATGATGCCCTCCTTCACCACGTTAAACAACTGGAGGAGTTTTGTACAGATGTTTTGATGCCCAAATAAATGATGCCAAGCAGCAGCGTGTGTGTGTGTGTGGTGTGTGTGTGTGTGTGTGTGTGTGTGTGTGTGTGTGTGTGTGTGTGTGTGTGTGTGTGTGTGTGTGTGTGT
Organism: Kryptopterus vitreolus; assembly: GCA_030449085.1. Taxonomy (NCBI): domain Eukaryota; kingdom Metazoa; phylum Chordata; class Actinopteri; order Siluriformes; family Siluridae; genus Kryptopterus; species Kryptopterus vitreolus. The sequence goes on from JACRUU010000019.1 coordinate 21,598,786, forward strand.
GTTCATTAAAAAAATAACAGCTAATTAAATACACTCTACATTTGTAGATTTTTCATGTGGCCCTCCCTCTTTTTCTAATGGTTCATATTTGGGATTTCTGCATTCCCTTTCAATTAAACCAATTATTTTTATTATTTTTTTTATAGAATTTCTATTTTTTTGTTTCTATAAACTAAATTTTATATTTTTTATTTTGTTGTATTGTGCAAGTCAGAGAATATTAGATAGCGCCCCCTTTGGGTGATCAATTATGTCTACATTCTGCTACATAATCATCAGACTCAGATTTGTAGACTGCAAAAGGAACATGCACGTGTCTCTAAAACACCATAGAATACTTGCAGTTCCAGTACTTTCCACAGAGAAGTGCATGAAAAATGATAAATCAGTCAATGAGTTCATGTTCGATGCAAAGAGTGTGTGTGACCCTTATTTAATTATTTAGTCATTTTTGAAAAAATCACACCAGCAATATAAACAAGATAAAATAGAGAAATAATTAGCTTTCTTATAGGATGTAAAAATGAAAAAGTGAGCCATTTAATAATGGTATCGTTTCCCCTCGAAAGTTCAGCTTCCTGTTATAATTCCAGTGTAACACAAATACATTTTACCAATACGCATCATCAGACAAACAAAAATGGGGAAATGGGGTTTGCAGTAGCACTGCAGTGCCACACATGGAGAGGGCGCTATATCTAGTGTATTTATTATTATTATAGTGTATTATTTATTACCTCTGTGTTGGAGGACCTTGTATATATCCCACCTGTGTACCTCATTACTACTGCTGTGTGTGTGTGTGTGTGACACACATGTGGGTTCCAGTGTTTTTTTTGGTTGGTTGGTTTATAGAGTTACTCTGATGTTTTTCAATAAATCATTAGGATTCCAATCACAGCTCAGAAATCTGTTCAGGGAAAGCAGAAAGTGGCGTATCGCAGATCTGAATCATTTGCATTTTCACCACACTGTCAAGATCATTTGCTTATCAAATGCTGTTACATAAAGATCTAAAACTCTGAATTGAGAAGGAAGTTTTGATTGGTATAGAAGATCAGCATCACCAAGCTGCCACTAGTTGGCCCTTGTGCAAGGCCCTTAACCACTGCTTTATTTGTTCCCAGCCATTAGTGTTGTCCCAAGCCTGTCCCAGGCTGGATAAACATCCAGTGTAAAACATGCACCAAATCCAATATGAGTATCATTCAAATACACAGTGGCACCCTCAAACCAGGGCAGACAGGATGGATGGCGATCAGTGATTGGTCATTAGTCCAATGATGATCACTTATTGGTTGATGGGTCCTGTGGTGATTTGGGGCAGTAATGTTTAATGATTGATCACTGTATACAGTAATGATTGGTGATTGATCATTGGGACCTGCGGGGAGCAGTGATTGGTAGTTGGAAACATGGGGTTCAGTAACACTGAGTCATTGGGATCATTAATGATTTCAATAAATGCAAATTGATGATGAGGAGAACCCAGATTCCTCTCCAGGTTTATTCCTCGTCCCATTTCAGGAAGCTTTTCCTTTACCACAAATGCAACCGGCTCACTCATAAGGTATAAACAATTATAAAGAACAAACGTATCATCTTATTTATCTGTGCACAAGCAGAAACTTTTCACTGTAAACAATAACAGCTCTATAAATGAAAGGTAATTGAATCAATGATCAGTGTGTGTTTAGAAAAGTGATAAGTAGTGTTCAAGGGGCACGGTGGCTTAGTGGTCAGCACGTTCGCCTCACACCAACAGGATGCGTGTTCGATTCCCGTCTCGGCCATGTGTGTGTGGAGTTTGCATGTTCTCCCCGTGCCTCAGGAGGTTTTTCTCCGGGTTCTCCGGTTTCCCCCGGTCCAAAAGCATGCACGGAAGGTTGATTGGCACCTTGGAAAATTGTCCCTAGTGTATGAATGTGTGTGTGAGTGTGTGTGCCCTGCGATGGCTTGGCATTCCATCCAGGGTGTATCCTGCCTTAATGCCCATGGACGCCTGAGATAGGCACAGGCTCCCCGTGACCCGAGTGAAGATCGGATAAAGCGGTAGAAGATGAATGAATGAATAAGTAGTGTTCAGTAATTGGTTGTTGGGAAAGACATTATCACTGCTTGGTTGATGGGACAGAGCTTATCAGTGATTGGTTGCTGTGACAGCGCTTATCAGCGATTGGTTCCTGGGACAGAAATTATCACTGACTAGATGTAGGGACAGAGATTATCACTTACTGGTTGATGGGAACTATGGTTTCCATACCGATTTCTACTGACAACTAATGACGCGTTACAGCAGCGAACCAATCAACAGCTTCCGTTCGGCCTGTGCCACACCCACATACATGACTGTTCCTACACCACCCCTGCCTCAATTCTCTCCATTATTACTCTTTTATAATTCCCATCTTTCCCTCCGTGTTTTTATCCGTGTCAATTATTCTCATTTTTTCCCCTATCTAAAAGCTCACTCCAATTTAAACGTGTGTGTATGCGGAAGCAGAATTCGTTATTTACGCGACACCTGTATTCCGACAAAAAAAAACCGCCCTCTTTCTCCTAGATTGGCTGATAATATGATACGTGTCCACGTGAGCCCGAATAAATAGCCAATCGCAGTGCAGATGAGGCGGGGCTTATCGGAATACTGTGTGCATAACAAATACCCCCACTATAAGTGTTCGAGTCACGTCACAAAAAATGTGAATAAACAAACTACTAACACCTCTGTTTATCACTTCCATAACACTGTAAGCAGTTTAAGCTACGTTTTTTATACCGAATCTGCGTCTTTAAGCCAGATGTTACCGAAATGACAGCGATTCTGTGGATGATTCTGGCCTTCACTGTGCTTCCGTATCGGGTAAGTTATCGAGCTAGCACTGCGGCTAATACTGAAACTAGCACTGCGGCTAATTCTGAGGATAAAGTGAGTTATTAATAATGAATAATAATTAGAGAGAAAGTTTAAAGAAGTGTCATGTTGCTGCTCTTCTCCGTGTCTGTACTACACACCGTTCAAAAGCCCTAATTGTGTTCATGTAACAATAAAACACATTAGAAGGTGCTGAGGAAGTGAAAGCAGCGGAGAATTACACCGTAATGAATACACTCTCTCTCTCACACACACACACACACACACACACACACACACACACACACACACACCTAAACACGTGTACACACACCACATCCACACACACATATACCTGAACATGTATACATACATATATATAGATATATATATATATATATAGATATATATATATATATATATATATATATATATACATACACCACACACACACACACAACACACACACACACACTAAACACGTGTACACACACACACACACACACACCACATCCACACACACACATATACCTGAACATGTATACATACATACATACTATATATATATATATATATATATATATATATATATATATATATATATATATATATATATATATATATATACATATACATACACACACACACACACACACACACACACACACACACACACTCACTCACAGGTCTTCATGTTGTATGGGGACATTACTTGCGGGGACCAACCTTTCTAAACGTCTCAGTAGTCTGAAAAAATTAAACATGTATACACACACACAAACACACACACCTGAGCATGTACACAACTGAACTGTTTCTGACAACAAATTTAACATTAAACACATAAAACACAAAAGTAGAGCAAATACAGTAAGCAATCAACAGGAAGGTGTTGCACCCTTATACGAATTTATTTCACCCTTACTGGAAGTTATTACAGCCCTAAAGGAGGTTATCACAGTCATATATGAAGCTCTTTCAGCCCTATAGGAAGTTATTACAGCCCAGTAGGAAGCTATCACAGCCCTATAGGAGATTGTTGCAGCCCTCTACAGCCTTATAATAAACCAGCTCTAGGAGATGTTATTATAGCCTTATATAAGCCTTACAGCCTTCTAATCGCACAACCCTATAGGAAGTTATTACACCCCTATAGATAGTTATTATATATGTACAGAAAGCCCCATATCCCTGTTGCAGGTTCTTTTGTTCTTGTGCTGCTGCATCTAATCACAGGTTCCTGCATATTTTAAGTTTGGGAGACATTTGTGTTGGTGGATGTGTGTGTGTGTGTGTGTGTGTAAAGGGTTGTGTATCTCAGCGCTGATCAGGTGTTTGTGTTGCTGCAGAGCGAGTGTCATGAAGCCGTCCTGCACGTCTCTAATGGAGATCTTCAGAGGGATTACTGTCTCGTTTACAATGCCTCGTTATCCAACATCTCCAAATCTCTCAGCGATGCTGTAAGGCATTTACACACACACACACACACACACACACACACACACACACACACACATTACTGCATCCTTAGTGTGTGTGTGTGTGTGTGTGCAGGTGCGCTACAGGCTTGTGAACCTGACGTCCACCACGCTGTGTGATGTGGGTGAGGTGAAGCCGGATGAGGTGAAGGGCGCGGCGGTGTGTGTGATGAGAGGAGAATGTGCCTTCAGCCTTAAAGCTCACGTGGCTCAGCAGCTCGGCATCTCCGTGCTCCTGATCGCCAGCAAGGATGCCATGGTACCTACATCACGCTCAGACCTCACACACCTCACACACACTGTACATCCTAGTTCCTCTTAAATCACCCAGCGTTCTACCTGACTCTCATAACCTCCTGATAAGTCCATCACAGCTTCCTGTTCTGAGGAAGATCTTGGTGTTCCTCCAGAGGTTCTGTAATGATCTGTTTCCAAGGTTCTCATCGTCATAAGTACCTAGAACTCGGTTCTTGAACAGGTTCTGACAAATCCATCATTGATGAGGTTCTGAGGAGCTGTTGATGAAATTCTCATTGTTCTTCAGGGAACTCCATCGGTTAATAACAGTGAGTACGGGAAAGTCTACATTCCTCTGGCACTCCTGAGGTACCGCGACTTCCTCGATACGCAAGAGGTACATGTTTATTTTGTAGAGTTTTTCTGAGAATCCTATTTAATCTAAAGCCCCGCCCCTTCATGTCAGGTGTTCACAGATAGGATGGAGGTGCAGCTCTATGCTCCGCCCACCCCCGAGTTTGACCCCAGCGTCATCATTATGCTCGCGATCGCCGTCTTCACCGTGGCCATGGGAGGCTTCTGGAGCGGAGCTGCTGAGAAGTTAGTGAGACACACCCAGACACACAGACTACACACCACAAACACACTATACACACACTACACACACCATACACATATACTACAAACATACTACACACCACTCACAGACTATACACAGACATACCCCACAGATGTGTCCGAGGTCATGCACTACAACGCGTGTGTGTGTGTATGTGTGTGTATATGTAGAGAGAAGCAGTGTGTGACCGCGTTCTCCGCAGGAGAGGAGAGATCAGAAAGCGGAGATCTCACACTCTACTCCCCGGTGAAGGTTCTACTCTTCGTGGTGCTCATGTGTGTGATGCTCGTCCTCATGTACTTCTTCTACAAGTACCTTGGTGAGATCCCTGCACTCTGATTGGTCCAGCAGCTTCCAGGAAGACTATTGGTT
>JACRUU010000019.1:21609345-21634345 GCA_030449085.1 Kryptopterus vitreolus
GCCTTAATCAGTGCCTCAGGCTCCGCCTCTAACCCCCCCCCCCACACACACACACACACGCGTGTGATTGGCATCTATAGTAGCGACGGCGGTAACCATGGCAACAGGACAGAAATCGCCCCAAACATCAGCGTCCTCCTGAAACGTGCCGATCTGCAGGATGAGATCACATGATGGTGTGGAGTGTAAAAATGGAGTTGAGTATGATGATGATGTGGTGATGAACATAATCAGGTCCAATGGTGATGGTGGTGATCATTAATTTAAATAATGATTTCAGTGTTTTTGTATTTAATCAGATTTCATTACTCACTTTTTTTTCCTGGCTTAAAGTAAAGATGAACAAACGTGTAACGATGCCGGTCACACAAACACACACCCGCAGTGACGTGTTCACCGTGACGTGTTCACCGCAGTGTGTGTTTCGACTGTTTCCTGTTTTTGAACTGATGCCATAACAATAACTCAGTGATTTATAAAAGACCTTAACGAAGCACAAACCCACTTCACTGAGGGAGTGTAAACTTTTGAGCATGTTGTAAAAGATAATGATAATAAAACTGCTGACAGAGTTAACTGTGTGTTGTGTGTTTTTGTTGAGAAATGAATCGTGTGTGTGTGTGTGTGTGTGTGTGTGTGTGTGTGTGTCTGTGTGTGTGTGTGTGTGTGTGTGTGTGTGTGTGTGTGTGTGTGGAAGAGTCAATCATTTCATTATAACACAAAACAAGTTATCATGGAAAAAGTATATCAGCGTAAACCCCTGTGTCCTGAAGATGTTACAGCGTTCCCTTTGACTTGTACTGACACTGGAGACTCCTTCCCTACACCTAGCACGCACACACACACACACACACACTTCCCCTTACAGAAAGCCAGGCCTTACGATGGAAACAGCTCCGTACCGATGCTTGTTCTAGAGAACAAACCCCCCTACTGACCAAGTCCAGAACTTGGTGGGGTGGGAATACGGGTTTGGAAGGTTTGGAGATTTTTCCCCTTCCCATTATGGTTTTTTTTTTCTGTACACTGGTGTCTCTCAGCAGGGGGCGCTGTAGTACTGCATTACTCATCCTGCTGCATCGTCCTATATTTTCTTAATTATTTATAATTATAAGAAAATATTTCCTTATTGAGTATTTTAATAATATACAGAGTTGTCTGTAAAACGAATTCTTGCTTAATATTTAAAAAATACCTAATAAATATAAATAATAGTAATAAATATAACAGATGATTGTTAATTGTTTATATTTATACATGTGCATTTATTATGATTATGCCAATGTACTATACATTATATAGATATTCCATCTTATTATTAATATTATAATCTTGTGTATTATTAAACAGCTGATTATCAATAACAATGATAATATAATCAGATTACGTTCCTGAAATGTTTTTAAACAACATTGTTGTACTATATCGTTAAAATCCACATATTTTTTTGTTCATAAACATTTTCTAGAATATACTAAATAGTATGTAAATATGCAAAGTGATCTCATTTAAATATACTCATTAAGGTAATAAACTTATAGAGGCACGGGGGCTTAGTGGTTAACACGTTCGCCTCACACCAGGGTCCAGGTTCGATTCCCATATCGACCATGTGTGTGTGGAGTTTGCAAGTTCTCCCCGTGCTTCGGGGGGTTTTCTCCGGTCCCCCCCCCTCCCCCGAGGGACCCGTGACCCGAGGGAAGATCGGATAAAGCGATAGAAGAATTAATGAATTATGGTAATAAACTTATCATAGTGTTACAGTAAAATATTTTTTTTACAGCAAAAATATTTGGATGACTTTTTTTTGGCATTTTTGTAGTACATTTATATATATAATATTTGATTGTATAGTTTATATGTAGGATTTGTTAACAGTAATGTACAGTGTATATTAAAATAATTAATGTAATAGATATATAATATAACATTTTTATGAACGTGAATGCTTACTGTAGGTTTTAATATCTAATTCTATATAGTAGAAATATAGTTTTATACATGTACTTTATATATAATTAATATTAATATTATATATATATAATTATAATTATTGTTACAACAAACAACACCGTCACATAGAGTAATTCCCGTGCACGAATAGTTCTGTATGATTATTACTTTATAATATGTTATAGTTTATAAGTAGTAAATGTGTAGTGTAAAGTGTATATTTAAAAAAGTGTATATATAAAAATTAAATTACGAATGAAAGTCTAATTAATGTGTGTTGATGTATTTAATATAGTTTTTCCTTCGTCTCGGCTATCTCAACAAGAAACATTTTCATTCTCATACATTCATAATTAAACATATTATGTAAAGCTGATTTGCGACATTGACAACTGTAAAAAAAAAGTTCTACAAATAAAATTGTATTCAATTAATACATTTTAACATAACAGTGTCCTAAATGTTAACAGTTCATTAAAAATTACTATTACAGACATATGTGATAATACATATAGAATATCTCATTTTTGTAATACTACATTTGTTATGAAGTATAAATATTGGTTTTAATTTGATTGTAGCAGTTACACTGAGTGATTACTGTATATGATTATTACTTTAAATTGTTATGTTTCATGTGTATATTAAACCTCCAAAAGACTTCTTTATTATAAAGATTTATTATACACTTTATAAATATAAAAAAAATACTATAATAAGAATATTCATAAATATATACATATAAAAATATGAACATATATGATCAATGCCCTGGAAGGAAAGGGGAGGAGTCAATTGGCGTGCTTGATTAGAGAAAGCCCCGCCCACACCTTTAAACTTCTACCATTAGGTTCGTTCACGTGATCTCGACCACGTGACCCGGGAAGGGTGGGAGGAGGACGGCTGACTCAGCTGCGTCGTCACGCAGGCGAAAGCGCGTCAGTCGGGGAGTCGCAACATTATGAGAGATCCACCTTCCGCTGCTGCTGCTGGAGCGGAGAGACCGGAGAAACGCTGCTCCCACCGGGCTTCCCTCAGTGCGCTCACCCGCCGCGCCGCCGATAGATGGCTAAAAGCCGCGCAACACCTCCGCCTCAGTCCTGCCGGTGAAGAGAATGGTATGTTTCGCCTGTACGGAGGTATGAGTGTGTGTGTGAGAGAGTGTGTGTGAGAGTGTGTGTGAGTGTGTGTGAGAGTGTGTGTGAGAGTGTGTGTGATGGGGGAGCGGTTTGGCTCGGCGTGTGTGTTTTTTCCTTATTTCTGTCTCCGAGTCGCTTCACGCGGACTGACATTAGCTTAGCATAGCTCTTGAGGTGTCCTGTGTCCACCTTTATATAGCGGAACACACCACACACACACATGCGCACACACACACACACTCACTCATGTATCAGTGGGCTTTGTACACTCCTCCCTGCCCGTGTACACACTTCATCTCACCCGCTCCGGATCCGCGCGCATTGCCGGGGCATAGCCGTACAGATGTCAGTTAGCCTGGAGCTACATGCTAAAGCTAGCGGGAGGAGCAGCGGCTGTGTTTCCTCCTCCTCCTCCTCCACCTCTTCCCCCCGAGACAGGCAGGACATGTCCAGTCAGGACTCTTCCCCCTGACCGTGGTGCGCCTCAGTATTCTCACACCCCGGTAAAAGGGTTTTTTTTTATTCTCCCCGTCAGAAATGTTACACTGAAAATCCGCGGCGCTGCCGGCTTTTCCCCTCACACCTGCCCCCGGGTCTCAATCCGCTAGTTCCCCTCTGTCACTGCTGGAGCTTCCTGGCAGTCCTGCGCAATATCACCGGGGAATACCGCGATACCCAACACGCTGTCGTACCGCGATAACCGTGTGTGTGTGTGTGTGTGTGTGTGTGTGTGTGTGTGGTGTGTGTGTATATAATATATATATATATATATATATATATATATATATATATATATATATATATATATATATATATATATATATAATTAGTGTGTGTGATCTTTAGGTTGTGTGCAGTATTTGGTCACTTTTCTGGCTCTGTGACCTTCTGGTGTGTAACTGATATGAGTTCATGATATGGTTCCTGACACCATGGTGGTGATGGTGTTGTTGTCGGTGTGTTGTTGTTGTTGTTGTTGTTGTTGTTATCGAGGTGTGAGGTTGCAGTTAATCAGGTTGTAATCGTAGTTTATCTTCAGAATGAAGCTCTAGTAAAGGATGTTAGTCAGAGTTGGTTACACCACGATCGTCTTCCACATACTACACTGATCTCCTCAAGCAGTTTATCCCCATGGATCATCATCATCAGCGGCTGTTTGTGTGTTTTTCTGCGTTCATCAGGAGCATTCAGGAGCCCTATTATGTTGAAGTTACTGAGGTGTTCCTGAAATTATCTTTGATGATGTCTTTCTGACGTCTTCAGGAACAAAAATAAAATGATAAATTGATATAAACTCACTGCAGGGAGCTGATATATCAACATACTATCTTTATAAATGTATATATAATGTGTGTATGTATGTGTGTAAATAGCATTAAATCCACAGAAGTTGATTTGAGATTTGGGTACGGTTTGATACACATGCGCTTTGTGAGCTCTGAACATTGACGATTTCATTGTTGTTTATCACAGGAGACAAAAACGTGGATGTTATTGGACACCTGCTAGGGGAGCTCATAGTCACCAACTCACCTGAGTGATTACACAAACAGTATTATGCAGCTTGGATTAGAAGATCCAGGATTCCTGCAGTGTTAAAAGTAAAGGTTCAGTGCAGCCAGATAACTTTAACCCCATGCAACGCTCCATGTGATGCTGAATTTTGATTGGACAGAAACCCAAATGTAAAATTCCACTCAGTGGTGCCAATTTTACAAAATAAAGTGAATAAACTATTATGACTCATTTACATATTCATTTACATAATTATTGATCAAATATATTAAAACATAACCCGAAGATTCGGATGGAAGTTTGAGTGTTAGCGAACTAATTGATCCTGACAACACACTATTGAGTGTGTAGCGAGTGTGTGTATGTATTGCATTTGTATATTGTGTGCATGTGTGTGTGTATTGAGTGTGTAATGGGTGTGTGTGTGTGTGTGTGTGTGTGTGTGTGTGTGCATGTTATGTAAAATCATTCTGAAGTGGTGTGTGTTTGTTTGTTGAAACTCTGCTTCGTTTGTAAAAGTGTTCATTTGATGTGCTTGTGTGTGTTCATTTGAGTGACATCATCAATGCGATGACATCACTGACTGAAAGCCTGCAATATGGCATTAACGTGGGAGTTCCCATAAACATAAATATAATCCCATCTGATTACGGCCTGTACACACTGCTGATTACGTGTGTGTGTGTGTGCACGCGTGCAAGTCCTGCGGATAGACATTTTTCTTCACAGTGTCACATGCTAAGGCTTATCACACACACACACACACACACACACACAAGCCTCCTCTTAAAAAGCAGTGGGATTTTATAATTAACCCCTGACACTCACTGGGAGATTTATTTATTAAATGTAGCCACGCCTACTTTTCCATACAGACTTTCTCACATTATAATCAACCAATCATCTTATGGCATTCAACTTAACATTAAATATCTTTCCTTTTTGATGATGTGATGTAACTGGAGTGATCACAAGTCGTGTTACAAACGTTACAATATTTCTCGATACTTGTTCCTTTTAATCACATAGAACTGCAACAGCCAATCAGATCGCAGTGTTACTGACTCTGAAGTTTGTTTCCAGGACAGACAGAAAACAGACAGACTTGCTATTGGAGCATCGTGTGTGTGCGTGTGTGTGTTTGTGTGTGTGTGTGTGTGTGTGTGTATATAAACCTTTAGACTGGAGATCAGTGATGTATTACAGAGTGTTAAGGTGGGAATTTGTTTCTTTCGTTACAAGTTAAAGAAGTTTTCACACTTTATAGGAAATTAATGGTGATGTTTTAACACGTGCTGGTTTCGCAAAAACCTCCGAACCTTAACGGAGTAACATCAGAGTCCTCTTACAGGGGTTTATATCAGAGTGAACATGAACTCCAAAGTCAAGGCTAGCGGGTAAGTTCCGGAATAATGCTCATTTTGAAGTAGGGGACAGAGGGAGAGTTCCAACCTAGGGGACAGATGTTGAGCTCTGAATAAGGGGGCGTGTTCCTCGGTAGGGGATGGAGGGGCGATTTCTGATGTCGGTCAGGACTCAAAGCCACGCCCGTGTTTGGCTCTCAGGGTGTTCTTTATCTTTAAGTGATGATGATGTTTTTGACGGAAAACACTATATTACTATTTAATATTTGGACTTGGATAAACAGTGTTGCTAGGCAACGGGGGAATCCAAAAGACACAAGCTAATTGAGCTACTCTACATGACTAGCACTGACCTCTGGAATGAGAGAAGGTCAACTTTACATCAGGATGATTGTGGAGCTTGAAGTGTATGTGGTGTGTGTGTGAGTGTGCGCTATAGAGATTCTCAACTGTGTTCATGTCTGTGTGCATAGAAACCTGGTGATGGATTTCTCTGTGTGTTGGGCTGGGATTAGTCTTCCTCTTCTCTTACTCATTAACTGTAGAGCGAGAAAAGACAGGAAGTGAGAGAGAGAAGGAGAGATGGATAGGGAGGGAGAGAGAGAGAGAGAGCGAGGGGGAGACAGACGGAGAGACTGGGAGGGGGGGTGAAAGGTATCATTTTGTCTTTAACAGTGAGACTCATGCTCTCAGGAGGACGATTCAGCAGAGCTCTTCATCCACAGACAGGACCGAAGTACAGCTCTTAGCTCTTCTACTGTGTGTGTGTGTGTGTGTGTGTGTGTGTGTGTGTGTGTGTGTGTGTGAGAGATCATGTTCCTCTACAAGGTGCTGAAGCAGAGAGATGAAGACGAGGATGATGCGTATGAGGTACAGGCGTGTGTAATCTCGGAATCTGATCACTGTTTAATAAGTGTGTAGAAAGTGGTTTGTGGGCGGGGCTATGTCGTGTTGTGATGTCACCAAACAGGTTGAATTGTTCGTTATAGATTATCACGATGTGAATCCCAGGCTCTGTTCCTGCTAATGTTAGCTGGTTTGCTAGCTGCTAGTTAAACACCTGGCTAATGTGAATGCTCTTGTGAATGTTTGTATGGAGATGTGGGTGTGTGTCGTAATTAGCATATTCATGTATCTTTATCGCTCATGAGATGAACGATTACTGATTTTATTCCCTGATTTTACTTTTTTTATTTCTCAAACCCCATTCCTTTTCTTTTCATCCCCTTTTTATGACACAAATTGTAATTATTTAAATTATGTTTTTCTTTCCTTTCTCTCCTTTCTTTTTTCTTTCTTTCTTCTTTGTGTGTGTGTGTGTGTGTGTGTGTGGTACTAAGGGTATTATTTATATAAACTTTGACACACACACGCTGTAGTTCGGGGCGCCGCTTAAATTTAATTAAAATTCTTCAGTGTGTAAATCCGTCACTGACTAGGGCTCAATGCCTCTCTCTCACACACACACACACACACACACACACACACACACACACACACACACTGTCCTGTGGAGCTGTGTGTAAGGTGTGTGTGTCAGTAATCAGGTGTATGGTACAGGAGGAGACCCGGCCATGTCTTGACTCATTATAGCGGACTTTTGTGTGTGTGTGTGTGTGTGTGTGGTGTGTGTGTGTGTGTGTGTGAGAGAGAGAGAGAGAGAGAGAGAGAGAGAGAGAGAAATAGTGGCTGGAGTATCTAGAAGCAGTGGAGCAGTGCAAGTTCCAGCATGTGTGTGTGTGAGAGGTTTAAATCAGAGGAATGTTTGCCCTAAAGATACACCATAAGCTCCGCCTCCGGACACTGACACGCCCACAGCAGTGTGAGAGATATGACGTTCATTCAGACCCGACCCAACCCGGACCTGTTACATCACACCAGCGGCTCAAACCTGCACTCTGATTCTCTCATACACTCATCTTTCACTTCATCACTCATTCACTTCTTTATGCACCATTACTTCTCCTTTCTCTCCTTTCTTACTTTTTCAATATTTATTTACCCTCAGTTTTTTTTTAAATTCTACTTTTCCTAATACCTTTCCTTTTTCCATGTTCAATGTACTTTATTTTTCTTTATATGGTGTAATTTCTTAATTCATTTTCCTTTTTCTTTTCCAATTATAGTTTTTTCTATTCTATTTTTTCTATTCTTTTCTTTCCTTTTGCTATTTTCTTTCTTTTTTAAACACTTTCCTTTCTTCCTTTACCTCCTATTTTACTTTTATAGCTCTTTTTTATTGTCTTTTTTTTTTCTTACCTCCTTTTATTAAAGTTCATATGAAAGTCGTTACATGCAGTTACACACACACACACACACACACACACACACACACACACACCCTGCTCAGTGAGACAGAGGGGTGCCGATACTTGTTGTACTTGGAGAATGTTCATGTTACAGTGATTGCATTTATTTTGTCTCCTTTCAGTCCCAGAAATCCTGGATAGAGAACACTTTCACCAAGAGGGAATGTGTCTACATACTGCCAGCGTCCAAGGACCCACACAGGTACACACACACACACACACAAACACACACACACACACACACACACACACACACACACACACACACACACACACACACACACACAAAGGGGCCCGGCTGACTTTCACATTCACCACATTCACGCACCAGCATTTCTTCACTCAGGTTCACACATGAACAGGAATGTTCTCTGATCACTTCCGCCTGAGATCTGTGTCCTGATTGGTTCCTACACACTCCAGTCTTGGAGCTGTGTTCTGATTGGTCCCTATACACTTCAGTCTGAGAGCTGTGTCCTGATTGGTTCCTACACACTTCCACCTGAGAGCTGCATTCTGATTGGTTCCTACATACTTCAGCCTGAGCGCTGCGTCCTGATTGGTTCCTACACAACTTGGATTATCAATGTTATTTGGTAGGAGATTTATGTAACACTCTCATAAGACATGAAATCTGTCTTCATAGTTACATGATGATCGACACACACCTCAGTGCAGGATCTTCTCCATCCTGTACTTACTGAACCTCACATACAGCACGGTCTCCATCTCCTGGAGCTCCCGTGCAGGACGAGCTGAATCAGCTCAGCTTCCACTCCACTGTGTTTGGTGAAACCAGGTTCTGGACTTGTGGTTTAAAGATGCAGGATTGTGTAGCTCTGCAGTGTGATTTGTGTATTTACCTCCTGCTCTTTCACAATGTCCTTATATAACTCTGGTGGATTTATTGTACATGAATTTAACACACACACACACACACGCACACAGGAGTTTGTATTTTAACTTCTATGTTTCCGTAGGAGATCCGTCATCAGGTTTATCACTGTGAGATCAGTGGGGCAGGAGGGGGATTTTTCCGTGTGTTATTTACCTCACTCACAGTTACTGTTTGATTGATGGAAAAGTGTTTCCTGTTAGTTGTGTATCTGTAACTTTTCTCTGAAGCTCACAGTGGATAAACTCCGATCTCACTCCAAACACACGCCAACTATCACACCTACACCAGTCACATGCCAATCATGTTCCCAATCATACACCCATCACATGGTGATCGTACGCTGATCACACGCCATTCATATGCCAACGGTGATCATACACACGATCACATGGCGATCACACACCAATTACATAGTTATCATACACCATTTACACGGTGATTACACGTCATTCATACATCAAACCACCAGCAATCACACAACAATCACACGGTGATCACACGCCGTTCATACACCAATCACACGGTGATCGTACACGAACCAAATGCATGCCAAACCTACCCCAAGCACATGCCGATCCCACACAAATCGTATGCAAGAGCGCTCCAAATCACACAGTAAAATTTACTAAAATTAATATTGTAAACAATCACACAGACTGTATAGTGCCTCATCTGATCTCTCTATCTCTCTCTCTATCTCTATCTCTTTGCAGATGCCTTCCAGGATGTCAGATCTGCCAGCAGCTTGTCCGGTATGTGTTTGTATAGATGTCTGTGTGTGTGTGTGTGTGTGTGTCTCCAGTAATTCTTACAAATGCTATATGCGATGCGTGTGTAGGTGCTGCTGTGGCCGGCTGGTCCGGCAACACGCCGGGTTCACAGCGAGTCTGGCGATGAAGTACTCGGATGTGAAGCTGGGTGAGGGGGTGGGGCTGGGGTCAGGGTCAGGGGCGGGGCCAGGGGCAGAGCAAGAGGAATGGAGTGTGGAGAGGCACACAGAACAAAGTCCTACTGATGCCTATGGCATCATCAACTTCCAGGGAGGATCACACTCCTATAGAGCCAAGGTACACACACATACACACACTCACACTGAAAACAGAATGCGGAACATTAGAGGTCAAGAACACACGAGTAACAGTATTTGTGTCTGTGTGTGCACGCACGCAGTATGTGCGTCTCTCCTATGATTCCCGGCCCGAGGCGATCCTCAGGTTGATGTTGAAGGAATGGCAGATGGAGCTCCCGAAGATCCTCATTTCTGTACATGGAGGGATACAGAACTTCGACCTGCATCCTCGTATCAAACAGGTGGTGGGGAAAGGACTCATAAAAGCAGCTGTAACCACCGGGGCCTGGATCCTCACCGGGGGAGTCAATACAGGTACAATACACACACACACACACACACACACACACACACACACAGACACAGTAGAGTTCAGGTCAGATCAGATGTAGACTGTCTACCCATCTGCCTGAACACCTACTAACATATAGATATCTATATACAGACCGGTCAGGTGGAGACAGACAGGTCAGGTATTGATATATAAACACATTATACCACTTCACACCTACACACTCTCTTAATAACAGCTATTCAGCACATCAATTATGAAGGCAGTAGACATCATCATTATTATTTGTACACACAAACAAACACACACACACACACACACACGACCCTGTAACGGTAGTTATTTTTGTGCAGACTATAAACACGCATTAACCCTCGAAAAGCACTGCCGCAGTCATTATGATGATGATGTGATTATACGCAGGTCTTTCAGGCTGCTATACTTTACGGGCGCGCGCGCGCGCGTGTGTGTGTGTGTGTATAGGCGTGGCTAAGCATGTAGGTGATGCATTGAAGGAGCACTCGTCCCGTTCCGCTCGGAAGATCTGCACCATCGGCATCGCGCCCTGGGGAGTGATCGAGAACCGTAATGACCTCATTGGGAGAGATGTGAGACACACACACACACACACACACACACACACACACACACACACACACACACACACAAACTAATATACACTTTTGTAAAAACTGGTTGTCTAGCAACACTGATGTCACAACAAACGTGTGTGTGTGTGTGTGTGTGTATAGGTGGTAGCCCCCTATCAGACCCTCCTGAACCCCCTCAGTAAGCTGAATGTGTTGAATAATCTACACTCTCACTTCATTCTGGTGGACGACGGCACTGTGGGCAAGTACGGGGCAGAGGTCAACCTGCGGAGGGAGCTAGAGAAACACATCAACCTGCAGAGAATACACGCCCGTACGCAGTCCCTCACACACACACACACACACACACACACTCACACTATTAAGTGTTAAGTGTTTTATACAGACAAAAAGATACAGACAGATATGTTTTCTAATACATGTACATGTGTAGTAGACATTTATTGACTCTCAGACACGTGTAGTAGATATTTGGTGTCCCTCAGACACGTGTAGTAGACGTTTATTGTCTCTCAGACTCGTGTAGTACACGTTTATTGTCTTTGACTTGTGTACTAAACGTTTGGCGTGCAGTAGATGTTAATTTACATTTACAGTATTTGGCAGACGCCCTTATCCAGAGCGACTTGCAACAGAGCAATTGAGGGTTAAGGGCCTTGCTCAAGGACCCACTAATTGGTGGTTAGGGCAGCTTGGTGGTGGTAGGATTTGAACCTGTGATCTTCTGACACCAGTGCCTTAACCACTGAGCTACCAGCTCCCTGAGCTACATTTATTGTCATTCAGACCCCTGTAGTAGACGTTTGGCGTCCCTCAGACCTGTGTAATAGACGTTTATTGTCTCTCAGACCCCTGTAGTAGACGTTTATTCTCTCTCTCTGACCCGTGTAGTAGACGTTTATTGTCTCCCAGACCCGTGTAGTAGACGTTCAGTATCTCCTCCTGGGTTCTGGTGTTTGTGTCCCTGTTGTACAGCATTACTGCATTATTATCAGCATCAAACATTTAATTACTTCCTGTTTACTGCTCATGTCTTCATGTGTCTGTAGAGAGTTACTGCTTCATCATTTTATTGTGGTTATTTTTGATTCCCTTTGTTCCGGGGCAATTTAGAGGGTTGTATGTGGTCAAAAGTATATGGACACCTGACTTGCTTTGCTGTATATTGCTCTTCCCCTAAACCATTTTGTGCCTTCACCTACCTGACTATGGACATTCATACAGCTACAAGTTTGTTAGTGCAAACATCTAGAGGAACTCGGAACATGGAGACTAAATGTGGTATGAGATGTTCAAAAAGTGCCGTGGTCAGGTGTCCAAAGATTTCTAGACTGTATAGTGAATGGTTATTATGTTGGTTTACGGATTTGATTGTGTGTGTGTGTGTGTGTGTGTGTGTGTAGGTATCGGGCAGGGTGTGCCAGTCGTAGCACTGATCTTTGAAGGTGGTCCGAACGTGATCCTGACGGTGTTGGAGTACCTGCAGGAGAGCCCACCCGTCCCTGTGGTGGTGTGTGAGGGAACCGGCCGAGCAGCAGACATACTGTCATTCGTCCATAAACAAACCGAGGATGATGGGTAAAACACACACACACACACACACACACACACATCTAGGTATTCCTTGGTGTTCTTCTCATATCCAAATGTCTGAGTTTCTATTGGTTCCAATTTCTCAAGCTCACACGTTCCTCAGTGTCCCTCAAGGTTCTCTCACAACCCTGGTTTGTTCTCTTATTCTTCTTGTTCCTTTTTGTCTCCTGTGTTTCTATTTCCTGGATTTATTTCCTTCACATGTGCTCACCTTGAGGTTCTCCTGGTTCCTCGTGCGTTCCCCGTGCGCTCACATGTTGCCCATAATCCTATCAGATACTGTTCAGTCATGTTGCTGTACAGGAACTCCATATCAGGACCTGAGCTAATGATGACCGTGAACAAAGTGACTGTGACCTGGACGCTGAAGAGTGTGTGTCTGTCTGTGTGTGTGTTTGTGTGTGTGTGTGTATATACAGTAGTCTTCCGGATGGTGTTGAGCTCGACATCATTGCGACAATAAAAAAAACCTTTAACTTCAGTCAGAACGACGCGGTACACCTATTCCAGACGCTCATGGAGTGTATGAAGAGCAAGGAGCTGGTACACACACACACACTTTCTATACTGTTTCAGCATGCTGCATTTCTTTATTTTTAATGTTTTGTGTGTGTGTGTGTGTGTGTGTGTGTGTGTGTTGACAGATAACAGTGTTTCATGTCGGCTCTGAGGAACATCAGGACATTGACGTGGCCATCCTGAAGGCGCTGCTCAAAGGTGTGTGCGCGTGTGAACGTGTGTATGTGTGTGTGGAAAATGCTCTAATGGTCCTTTGTTTCTTCATACTGTATATTCCATGTTGACCTTGGCTGAGCTCCAGCAGTACAAAGTTAAAGGTCCCAGTCCACAGCAGACCTGTGTTTCCTCTCAGATCCGATCTGTTCCATGTCCACACACCCCTCTGCTGTAACACCCCCTACCCTTAGTCATTAGAACAGGGGTCCCCGAACTATGACCCTACAAGGACTCTCTTTCCTCTGTCATTACGAGAGTGGCCTCTAGAGGTGGATTACTGATCCCATGCGCTGTTTGGGACATCTCTGTATTATTGTATTTTATTTATTATTTATTTCCTTTAATACATTTTCATGATTCAATTCTTTTTACATTTTGTTTGTGCATAACAGTTGAATACAATTATACATGGCATGTTATGTTTTTTTTTTTTTTTTTTTTTTTTTTTTATAATAAAATAAAAAATAAAGCACAGTCCAACCGGACTTTCCATATCAGTACACTATAGTTATTAATGTAATGTAATTATTTGTTAGATTCACCAACAACATACATTTATTGCATTTAACAGACGCCATTATCCAGACCAGCTTACATCTGGGCAATTGAGGGTTAAGGGCCTTGCTCAAGGGCCCACTAGCAGCTTGGTGGTGGTGGTGGTTGTGGGATTTTAACCTGCAATCTTCCGAGCCCATTGTAGTATATTCTTGAATACTACGGTCCACCCTGTAGTATTATCTTGAAGAAGAAAGATAAAAAAGCTGGTCATTGTAGTAAAGTGTGTTTAGACTAACAGTAAACCCTCTGGTGTGTGTGGGTGTGTGTGTGTGTGTAGGAACTGACGCATCTGCGTTCGACCAGCTGGTACTGACCCTGGCGTGGAACCGAGTGGACATCGCCAAAGATCATGTGTTTGTTTACGGACAAAAGTTACTAGTAAGTGTGTGTGTGTGTGTGTGTGTGTGTGTGTGTGTATGTTGGTTAAAGTTCACCTTTGTAGCCAGTGGAAATTTAAACCCATAAGGAATCACATTTCTGTTTGTATTGGATACAGAAAACACTAGAGATGAATGAGGTCAAATCTGTGTGTGTGTGTAGGTAGATTCCTTGGAGCAGGCCATGCTGGATGCATTGGTGATGGACCGTGTGGATTTTGTGAAGCTGCTAATTGAGAATGGTGTGAGCATGCACCGCTTCCTCACCATCTCACGCCTGGAGGAGCTTTATAACACGGTATACACACACACACACACACACGCAGGCTGACTATCAACCACTGAGACTGACTCTTTACCCTGAGATTCGCCGAGATTGACTCTTTACCCCCTAGAACACACGCACAGAGACTGACTCGTTACACCCCTGAGTCTCACGCCGAGACTGACTCTTTTACCCCCTAGACTCGCACAGAGACACTGACTCGTTACCTACCTGATACCCACCAGTCTCACGCCGAGACTGACTCTTTACCCCCTAGACTCGCACAGAGACTGACTCGTTACCCCTGAGTCTCACGCCGAGACTGACTCTACCCCCTAGACTCGCACTGAGACTGACTCGTCCCTGAGACTCACACCGAGACATACTCTTTACCCTGACAATTGCACAGAGTACCGCTGAGTCTCACTTTACTGCTAAGTCTCCCGCTTCTCGCACCACAATTAGGCTTTTCCTGACTCTTTTTTTTTTTTTTTTCCTTTTTTGACAGAAACAATTACCAGCAAATCCCACATTGCTACAACTCGTCAGAGATGTCAAACAGGTACACACTATATATATATGTATGTATGTACAGACGTGGACAAAATTGTTGGTACCCTTTGGTCAATGAAAGAAAAAGTCACAATGGTCACAGAAATAACTTTAATCTGACAAAAGTAATAATAAATAAAAATTCTATAAATGTTAACCAATGAAAGTCAGACATTGTTTTTCAACCATGCTTCAACAGAATTATGTAAAAAAATAAACTCATGAAACAGGCATGGACAAAAATGATGGTACCCCTAACTTAATATTTTGTTGCGCAACCTTTTGAGGCAATCACTGCAATCAAACGCTTCCTGTAACTGTCAATGAGACATCTGCACCTCTCAGCAGGTATTTTGGCCCACTCCTCATGAGCAAACTGCTCCAGTTGTGTCCGGTTTGAAGGGTGCCTTTTCCAGACTGCATGTTTCAGCTCCTTCCAAAGATGCTCAATAGGATTGAGGTCAGGGCTCATAGACGGCCACTTTAGAATAGTCCAATTTTTTCCTCTTAGCCATTCTTGGGTGTTTTTAGCTGTGTGTTTTGGGTCATTGTCCTGTTGCAAGACCCATGACCTGCGACTGAGACCAAGCTTTCTGACACTGGCTAGTACATTTCTCTCTAGAATTCCTTGATAGTCTTGAGATTTCATTGTACCCTGCACAGATTCAAGACACCCTGTGCCAGACGCAGCAAAGCAGCCCCAGAACATAACAGAGCCTCCTCCATGTTTCACAGTAGGGACAGTGTTCTTTTCTTGATATGCTTCATTTTTTCGTCTGTGAACATACAGCTGATGTGCCTTGGCAAAAACTTCGATTTTTGTCTCATCTGTCCACAGGACATTCTCCCAGAAGCTTTGTGGCTTGTCAACATGTAGTTTGGCATATTCCAGTCTTGCTTTTTTATGATTCGTTTTCAACAATGGTGTCCTCCTTGGTCGTCTCCCATGTAGTCCACTTTGGCTCAAACAACGACGGATGGTGCGATCTGACACTGATGTTCCTTGAGCATGAAGTTCACCTTGAATCTCTTTAGAAGTCTTTCTAGGCTCTTTTGTTACCATTCGGATTATCCGTCTCTTAGATTTGTCATCAATTTTCCTCCTGCGGCCACGTCCAGGGAGGTTGGCTACAGTCCCATGGATCTTAAACTTCTGAATAATATGTGCAACTGTACTCACAGGAACATCTAGTTGCTTGGAGATGGTCTTATAGCCTTTACCTTTAACATGCTTGTCTATAATTTTCTTTCTGATCTCTTGAGACAGCTCTTTCCTTTGCTTCCTCTGGTCCATGTCGAGTGTGGTACACACCATATCACCAAACAACACAGTGATTACCTGGAGCCATATATATAGGCCCAATGGCTGATTACAAGGTTGTAGACACCTGTGATGCTAATTAGTGGACACACCTTCAATTAACATGTCCCTTTGGTCACATTATTTTCTGTGTTTTCTAGGGGTACCATCATTTTTGTCCATGCCTGTTTCATGAGTTTATTTTTTTACATAATTCTGTTGAAGCATGGTTGAAAAACAATGTCTGACTTTCATTGGTTAACATTTATAGAATTTTTATTTATTATTACTTTTGTCAGATTAAAGTTATTTCTGTGACCATTGTGACTTTTTCTTTCATTGACCAAAGGGTACCAACAATTTTGTCCACGTCTGTGGACATGTATGTATGTATGTATGTATGTATGTATGTATATATATATATTACATACACACATATACATGGCGTGTCTGCTGATGACTATATAAATACCTCCACCTGCAGGGTAATCTCCCTCCGAACTATAAGGTGACTCTAATCGATGTGGGTTTGGTGATTGAGCACCTGATGGGAGGAACGTACCGCTGTAACTACACACGCAAACGTTTCAGGATCATCTACAACAACCTGCACGGCAACACACGGGTAACCGCGCACCCCGCAGCCTGCTAACTGTATCTCACACCGGGCTTATTTATTTATCTGTGTATGTGTGTGTGTGTGTGTGTGTGTGTTCCATAGCGATCCGGCCGTGGTCTTCCCAGCGCTCCTCCTCTGAGGAAAAGTCACGAGGCCTTCAGTATTCAAGCGGATAAGAAAGAAAAAACGCGCCACAACCACTTCATCAAGACCGCTCAGCCTTACAAACCCAAGGTGGAGGGATCAGTTTCTCTCTCTCTCTTTCTCTCTTTTATCTCTCTCTTTCTCTCTCTATTCTCTCTCTCTTTATTCTCTCTCTATTTCTCTCTCCTCTCTCTCTATTTCTCTCCTTTATCTTTCTCCTCTCTCTCTCTCTGCTTTCTTTATCTCTCTGCTTTCTCTCTCTCCTTTCTCTCCTTTTTCTCTTCTCTCTCTGTCTCTCTGTGCCTGACTTCCTGTTTGTATAGATGGATCATGTGACTCATGTGTGTTTGCGTGTCTCAGTTGGACTCGGGCGGTGATGTCCAGCACAGACGCAGTAAGGAGGAGGTGGTGGACATCGATGACCCGGAGACCCGGCGCTTCCCGTACCCGTTTAATGAGCTGCTGGTGTGGGCCGTGCTGATGAAGAGGCAGCGGATGGCGCTGTTCTTCTGGCAGCACGGGGAGGAGAACATGGCCAAGGCGCTGGTGGCCTGTAAACTCAGCCGCTCCATGAGCTATGAGGCCAAAAAGAGCGACGTGGTGGACGACACGACAGAGGAGCTCAAAGAGTACTCCAAGTGAGTCCCAGTCTGTCCGAGACCCTCAGACGAGTCACAGTGATTTAACCAGTCCTGTGTGTGTGTGCAGTGAGTTCGGACAGCTGGCAGTAGACCTGTTGGAGCAGTCGTTCCGGCAGGATGAGATGATGGCGATGAAGCTGCTGACCTACGAGCTGAAGAATTGGAGTAATTCCACGTGTCTGAAACTGGCCGTGTCGTCACGGTTACGGCCCTTCGTCGCTCACACGTGCACACAGATGCTCCTGTCTGACATGTGGATGGGTCGCCTGAACATGCGCAAGAACTCCTGGTACAAGGTGCAGCACTCTGTCTGTCTGTCTGTCTCTCTCTGTCTTTGTCCCTGTCTCTCTCTGTCTCTGTCTGTCTCTCTCTCTGTATCTCTCTCTCTCTCTCTCTCTCTCTCTGTCTGTCTCTGTCTTTCTCTTTGGATATCATTCTCTTTCTACCGGTCACTTTCTGTCTGCCTGCTTATATCAAATTCTTCATTTCTCCTATATCTCCTAACTCTCTACTGTGTGTGTGTGTGTGTGTGTGTGTGTGTGTGTGTGTCAGGTGATCCTGAGTATCCTGGTGTTCCCTGCCATCCTGATGTTGGAGTATAAGAGTAAGGCGGAGATGGCCCACATCCCACAGTCTCAGGACGCTCACCAGATGACCATG
This sequence comes from Kryptopterus vitreolus, assembly GCA_030449085.1. Lineage (NCBI taxonomy): Eukaryota > Metazoa > Chordata > Actinopteri > Siluriformes > Siluridae > Kryptopterus > Kryptopterus vitreolus. Next base: position 21,627,940 of record JACRUU010000019.1, read on the forward strand.
GAGGACAGCGAGCACAACCTACAGAACACTGACGATATCCAGATGGTACACACACACACACACACACACACACACACACAGACACAGGTACCTGGATACTGGAATTCCATTACTAGTTTAAACAGAGCTCTGTGTGTGTGTAGGACGTATTTAAAGACTCCCACCTGAACGAGCACGTCGAGCTGAAGAGCGATGCCGAGGTTCTCACACGCTCACGTCGCTTACCCATCACACGCAAGTTCTACGCCTTCTACCACGCCCCCATCGTCAAATTCTGGACCAACACGGTGTGTGAACCTCTTTCTCCTGATCCTGTGTGTGTGTGCACGAGATGTTGACTAATTAAGTGTGTAACCCCACTCCTGCTGCCCCTATAACACTGAGATTATGTAAAGCACGTCTCACTGATGCTATCATCATCTCTAACATGGATAAAGTTGCTGGAAAAACACCTTGGGCTGCTTCACACACACACAGGCACACACTCACAAACAGCCTTTCTGCTGAACAAATGGTGGGAAAAAGCTTGTGTGTGTGTGTTTGTGGTTATTTATGCAGTCTCAGTGTTATTTGAAGGCTCTGTCCCAAATGCAAGCTTTTACTAATTATTGTAGTGCTTATTAGATATACTTCATGTCTAGACACCTGTGTGAGTGTGTGTACTATTTATTGAGAATACATGATTTATTGTGTGTGTGTGTGTGTGTGTGTGTGATATTTAGTCAAAATGGTTTATGTGTGTGTGTGTGTGTGCTTAGTCAGAATAGATTGTTATGATGTGGTTATGGTATGTAAATTGTGTGTGTGGGTGTGATATATATTATTCTGAATTGGTTGTTCTCATGTGGTAGTACGTAAAGTGTCGTTTAATGTGTGTGTGTGTGTGTTTGTGATCAGCTGTTCTACCTGGGCTTCCTGATGCTCTACTCGTATGTGGTGTTGGTGAAGCTCCCGAGTTTTCCGTCTCCGCAGGAGTGGGCCGTCATCCTCTACATTTTTACCTCTGCCATCGAGAAAATACACGAGGTACCACACACACACACACACACACACACACACACACACACACACACACACACACACACACACACGGCCGATAAATTAGAATAGATGTCATGAATCTGTATAAGTTCCTCTCCGTCTCTATGTAGATGTTCATGTCTGAAGGAGGAAAGATCAGCCAGAAGATCAAAGTGTGGTTCAGCGATTACTTCAACACGTCCGACTTCATCGCCATCGTGATGTTCGTGGTGGGTTTCGGTTTGCGCTTCGGCTCTGAGAACGTAGCAATCGTGGGAAGAATCGTTTACTGCTTAAACATCATCTTCTGGTACGTGCGTCTCCTGGACATCCTGGCGGTGAACCAGCAGGCCGGACCCTACGTCATGATGATCGGAAAGATGGTGAGAAGCTTCGTAATGAAGCGTGAGGACTCGGACAAGTGTGTAGTCGCACTGGAGTGTGTTGATGGAAAGGTGTGTTGTTGTGTGAGCAGGTAGCAAACATGTTCTACATTGTGGTGATCATGCTGGTGGTACTGGTGACCTACGGTGTTCCTCGTAAAGCCATCCTCTACCCCAACTCCACTCCTCACTGGTCTCTTATCGTCGATGTGGTCTTCCAGCCCTACTGGATGATGTATGGAGAGGTGTACGCCTACGAAATCGACGGTACGCATGTTTCTCTGAAGACCACACCATCTGGATCTCTTCATCATGCTAATATGGAAATACAGCATTATACATATTAGTCAAGGTGTGTGTGTGTGTGTGTGTGTGTGTGTGTTGAACAGTTTGCGCTAACAATAGCAACACCGAGCCCTACATCGCAGCGTTGTGTGGTCCGGGGGTGTGGTTAACTCCAGCGCTGCAGGCCGTATATCTCTTCATACAGTACATTCTGATGGTCAACCTGCTCATCGCCTTCTTCAAGTAAGACACACACACACATGCACACATCTGTGTAAAAGCCTACACCTTTAAACAATAGCAACTATCAGCTTTACACCTGTAAACTTTGTATACTTAAACCAGTCACAACCAGATTTACACCAAAAGATTTTTAACTCTAAAGTAACTGCAGTAACAGCTATGGGTATAGACACCGCTGTACAGCATCTTTATGACTTTACAGCAAATTTACATTCATTTACACAGCCTTAAACATGACTTGACACTAGTCCATCTTTACATCTTTCAAAAAACTTTACACAGCCTTAAACATGACTTGACACTAGACCAACTTTACAGCAACTTTACACCTTTACAAAGAAACTTTACACAGCCTTAAACATGACGTGACAGTTGTCCAACTTGAAACATAAATTTACACAACTTTACACCAGAAGGATCACCATCTTAAAACACCATACACAAAAAAACACATTTGTTAGGGTGTAATTCACCAGTAAACCAGTCTACACTGTGCACCACTAACCTCCATTACTAAAACTTAACGGCAGTCTCTCTTATATTCTGTTTACATTTCTTCTGTATTGCACAGCATTTATTTACACATCGTATACTGTATGAATGTGTATATGACAAACAAAATTAGATTTAATTCAAACAGATGAACAGAAAGTTTACCCTGGTTAACGACACCATCTTTACACCAGAAAACTATTCATAAACTTAACTCCGGTATGATTGATTACAAATTTAAGATATAAACAACCTTAAACTCAATTCAGGTTTTTTTTTGTGTGTGATGCCAAAACAGTGAAAGAAGGAAAAAGTGCTAGGTTAGGTCTAGGAGATAGGTCTTCCCTCATCGCCTGAAGATTCACCAGTGTCTCTGCTGTTCGGATGTCCAGGGGAAGTTCATTCCACCACCTCAGTGCCAGAACAGAGAAGAGCCTTGAACTAAACTTCCGCTTATCCTGAGAGAAGGTGAAACCAGTCGAGTAGTACTAGAAGTTCTCAGGCAGCGAGGTGTGGTACAGAGGGTGATGAGGTCTGTGAGGTAAGAAGGTGCAGATCCATTTTTAACTTTATAGTCCCGCATCAGGGTTTTTAAACTACCAGAAGCTAGTGGAGCGAGTTCAGGGTGTGGGAGAACTTGGGCAGGTTGGAGTAGGTGGAGCGAGTGCATGTAATGTGGGAGAACTTGTAATGACGAAAGACTGAATGAGTACCTGTGTGGATAGAAACCTTCCAATACTTCTGATGTAAAGAAGGTACCGACAAGAGCGAGTCACTTTGGCAACATGAGAAGGGAAGGACACTGACTGTCCATAGTTTCCCCGAGGTTATCATCATCATCATCATCATCATCATCATGATATTACAGTAATAACATTTACCTACAGTAAACCTGTCTGTCTGTCTGTCTCCCCCTCCCCCCTCCACACACATCCCCACAGTAACGTGTACCTGCAGGTGATGTCCATGTCTAACCTGGTGTGGAAATATCAGCGTTACCACTTCATCATGGCGTATCATGATAAACCCGTTCTCCCTCCACCACTAATTATCTTTTGCCACATCGCCTCACTCATCCGCTTCCTCTGCAAAAGCAGGAAAAAGGACAGCGGTGCCTACGGACCAAGTACATCTCTCTCACACACACACACACACACACACACACACACACACACACACTTACATATGTGTATTATAGCTTTAAAATCTCTTAACACACACACTTTCTTTCCACACACAGAGCTCTTCCTGACTGAAGAGGACCAGAAAAAGCTGCACGATTTTGAGGAGCAGTGTGTGGAGACGTATTTCCATGAGAAAGATGACAAGTTTCACTCTGGGAGTGATGAAAGGATCAGATTAACCTCCGACCGGTTAGCATCTTCACCGCCATGCGTTAGAAAACAATGTCCTCATAGCATTTTATAGCAACCGTACACCAAATTTACATAACCAAACATTGCATCTCTGCAACTTTACACACACAAAAAAAATCTGCTCCTTTACACCTATAAACACTAAATCTCAGCAACTTTACACCGATAAACACTGTATCACTGCAACTTTCCACAAAATTTACACTACAAAACCCTGCCTCCCTGCAACTTTACACCCATAAACACAGAATCCCTGAAACTTTACACCCATAAACACGTATCTCTGCAAATTTACACACAACAACCCTACCTCCCTGCAACTTTACACCCATAATCACTGAATCCCAGCAACTTTACACACATAAACAATGCATCACTGCAACTTTACACAGAAAAGTCCTGCATCACTTCAATTTTCCACCAGATTTACACCGCAAAGCATTGCATCTCTGCAACTTACACACACACACACTTCACTTCACTTCAACTTTACACCAAATTTACATTAAACACTGCATCTCAACTTTACAGACATACAAAAGCCCTGCCTCACTGCAACTTTGCAACCATAAACGCTGAATCCCAGAAACGTTATGCCCGTAAACACTGTCACTGTAACTTTTACATGAATAAACACTGCCTGACAGCAACTTAACAGCAATAAATATGGCCTCACTGCACCTCAGAACCTTTACATCCACAAACAACTTTACACAGTGAAACACTGCATCACAATAACTTTACATGAACAAACACTGCACCACAGCATAATTTAATTTACTTAAGTGAATTTAATAAAGTGAATCCTGGCATTGCCTTGACATGTTTTTGTTGCCACATCGCTGTGTTCCTGCTTGTGTCTGCAGGGTGGAGACGATGAGTATCCAGCTGAGGGAGGTTGGGAACAGGGTGAATTTTATAAAGCGCTCTTTACACTCTCTGGACTCTCAGATCGGTCACCTGCAGGACCTTTCTGCTCTGACCGTGGACACTCTGAAGGCTCTGACAGCACAGAGAGCTTCAGAAGCCAGTAAAGTGCACAACGAAATCACACGTGAACTTAGCCTGTCTAAGAACGTGGTGCCTGGCGCCATGGACACCGTCCCACCTTCCAAAGCTTCTGTTCTGGTTCAGAGAAGCGTTTATCCGCCCTCGTCCAACATGGCTGACTCTCTGTTTGGGAGAGGAGCTTCGGAAGGCGCGCGTCTGAGAGCCGAGCTGGCGATGACGCCTGAGAGGAGGCCGGCATTTTCTCCAGAGGCTGGATCCTTTGGCATTGCTGCACACGCTCTCGCTCATCCGGACGACCGCACCGACGCCAGTCTGCCGACGTCATCAGACGCCACGGGGACGTTCTTCGTCAGCACCCCCACACAACCCAGCAGCATACAGTCTCACACACACACTCACAGTACACACACGGGCCAGTCTCACTCGCCTCCTGAGCCTGCTGTGGAGTTTGGTGCCTTTGTCGGTGAGTATGATAGCATTCATGATGATGATGATGATGATGATGATGATGATGATGACGACGCTTGTGGAAAGATAAGAGCTTCTTATTTGTACCCGGAAGTTATGCATGAGAGTGAGTCGGAGTGTGAGTGTTACGTGAATCATGCCTTTATCGACGATGAAGGCTGCATACAGACCAAAGGGACCTCAAAGTCCCTCCCAGGCCCCGCCCCTACACCCATCTCCGTGCCCAGGAGGCCTCATCCTCGGCGCAGCCAGCCTTGTAAAGGAGCTATGCATCGACTTTGTGCCAGAGCCAGAGCTAGAGGTTTGGCTTTGCTGCCCAACCCTGAACCCTTAGGAGCGGTTTTCAAACCCGTACACCGTACACTTTATTCCATAACGTAGTTCTTACAGTGTGGAAATACATGCTGAGGGAAACATCTGATCATCTTAGAACATTCAGCAGATCAGATACTTCCTTATGGCAGGGTTTAGATCGTTTAAATAAGTCCAATATACACAAGCATTACTGATATACTTGCAGTCGGGTCCACCAGTCCCCACACTAGCTGTTCCTGTTCCATCAGATATCAACTCGACCTCCAACCATCCCAAACACTTCAGCTCAACATCTCTATCCCAAACACTTCAGCTCAACAACATGTCCATCTCCATCCCAAACACTTCAGCTCAACAACATCTCCATCTCCATCCCAAACACTTCAGCTCAACATCTCCATCTCCATCCCAAACACTTCATCACAACATCTCCATCTCCATCCCAAACACTTCAGCACAACATCTCCATCTCCATCCCACACTTCAGCCCAAAATCTCTATCCCAAAAACTTCAGCTCAACATCTCCATCTCCATCCCAAACACTTCAGCTCAACATCATGTCCATCTCCATCCCAAACACTTCAGCTCAACATGTCCATCTCCATCCCAAACACTTCAGCACAACAACATCTCTATCCCAAACACTTAAGGTGTTACTTGGTGACTGGGAATATTACTAAATTAGGAAAACTGTAAGACGGAATCTCAGGTCTCTGGGAAATTCTGAACAATGGCTGGCAAGTTTGAACAAACAGATTCCAAGCGAACTGTTAAAGCCTCCATCTCGGAGATTAGTGTTGTATAAACTATCG
>JACRUU010000019.1:21639345-21704345 GCA_030449085.1 Kryptopterus vitreolus
GTGTGTTACAGGTCTTATGATATGGTGTTTGGGCCGGCGAATCTTGGTGATGACGCAATCCGAAACTTTCGCACAAAACACCATTGTAACTCCTGCTGCCGGAAACTCAAACTGCCTGGTGTGTGTCTGTCTGTCTGTGTGTGTGTGTGTGTGTGTGTGTGTGTGTGTGTGTGTGTGTGTGTGTGTGTGTGTGTGTGTGTGTGTGTGTGTGTGTGCAACCTAAATCCAAACTAAATGCCAAGCAGAGGCCACGCCCACTTTACATGTATGTACACATTACATGTACACATAAGACCTTCTATTATAATTGTGTGTGTGTGTGTGTGTGTTTCAGACCTGAAGAGGAACGACTACACCCCGGAGAAAGTGACTCTGCAGCAGGACGATCAAACAGAAAGCCCCATCACGTCTTCACAGACAGGGGGCGGGGCTAAAGAACAACGCCCTTCCATGCGCTTAATGCTGTGATTATTTATACACACACATACACACTAAAGAAGCAGAGCACCTGGAATCCTATGTCCGTGTGTGGACTGGAAACCCTCCAAAGAGACACAGTCATTGCGTGTGCGTGCGTGTGTGTGCGCGTGTGCGTGTGTGTGCGCGTGTGTGTGTCACACCGATGATGCTACTGCGACTCCATGGAGCCGTGATGCCGCTGTAAAGATTTTCTGGCGAACAGAGTTTTTTACGAGAGGATTTTATTTTAATGTTTTTACGCTCGATTATGAAATAAAAGTGTCTGGCGGTTTCCGTGGTTATGGAGCGCGTCTTGCCTTGTATCCGATTTCACGCGGTTATGAACTTGCAGATCAACACTGAGACTTAACACAACATGTACATTTTATTTAGTTTTATACATTTCCAGTGTCTCACACACACACACACACGTGCTCGGAGATCATGTAAACTGGGCAAATTGCAATGCAGCTTTTTCCTTTTTGTCCGCTGTTTTTTTTTCTCAAATACACAAGTTTTTAATGTTACAGAGGTACTATATTATCTTATTCTTATTTTTTGTATGATTTGAATTATTATTATTATTTTTATTATAATTATGATGATGTATGATGGACAGTGTGATATAGGATGGATGGTGTGGTGATTTTATGATGGATGTACGATTAGATGGTATGATGGTTGGTGTGATGTTTGGACGATGTATGATGGATGGTGTGATTGCTGGATGGGTACTGATGTATGATGGATGGTGTAATGTATGATGATGATGATGTGATGATGATGATGGTTTGATGATGATGATGATGATGATGTGATGATGATGGATGTGTGATGATGATGGTGTACTGATGTATGATGGATGGATGTGAATGTATGATGATGATGATGGATGTGTGATGAATGATGGTGTATGATGTATTGTGTGATGAATGATGTGATGTATGATGGATGGTGTGATGATGAATGGTGTGATGAATGATGTGATGTATGATGAATGGTGTGATGATGAAGAGATGCATGATGGCTGGTGTGATGGTGTATGATGGATGGTGTGATGATGAATGGTGATGATGAATGATGTGATGTATGTTGGATGTTGGTGTATGATGAATGGTGTGTTGATGTATGATGTATTGTGTGATGAATGATGTGATGTATGATGGATGATGTGATGAATGATGTGATGTATGATGTATTGTGTGATGAATGATGTGATGTATGATGGATGGTGTGATGATGTATGGAGTGATGATGATGTGATGTATGATGGATGGTGTGATGATGTATGGATGGATGTGTGATGTATAATGGATGGATGTGTGATGGATGGTATGATTGTATGATGACCGTAGTTGTGTAGTGCAGCAGCTCTGATTGTGAGATTTATTGCAGGGGGACGAGGTGAGATTATACTGGAGGGTTTTTTGTACCACATATCATTTAAACAAATAAAAAAAAATACTAAAGAAAGTGTGTGTTTGTGTGTAAAACTGAGTTCAGGCAGAGTGTCAGTGTTTGATTATTTTTATTGTCACAGCTGGTTAACTACACAGGAGTAAATGGTTCATTAGTCATCCAGTTGTGTGTGTGTGTGTGTGTGTGTGTGTTAAAGGGTGGTCAGTATTTAACGCTGCCTTGCTCTGCACACTTTCGAGTGAAGTCCAGTTTAATATTTCCCGGTGCAGAAATGGGTGTAATGTGGAGGCGGGGTTTGGTTAGCTCCGCCAATGTGAAGGTGAAAGTAAAGATGGCGGCAGTAGGGGGGTCCTGTAGTGCACTAAACTTTCTTATTCACACTGAGCAGAAGAATTCTCAGGATGAGGGAATGCAGGAGAAAGAGAGAGGAATAAAGGAAAGGAAACTGTAAAGACAAGGATAAAGAAATGTGATCAGGAACGAGGGAGGAGGAAAAGGAGGCCGTTATTAAAGCGGGCAGGCTTTAGGACCTGGGGGTTTGTAACCTCCTGGAGTTTATTCATTTGCTAAACTACACTCAGATTAGCATACAATATACATAAATAGCTCAGTGTGTGTGTGTGTGTGTGTGTGTGTGTGAGAGAGAGATCACTACATTAGGTTATAAACATGATGCAGAAAGACAGATGAAGGACATAAATGGTGAGATGATAATAATAAGATAATAACGAGCTCGGCTCTTTGATTCAGAACAAAACGAGACTCTACTGGCTCAAAGTTCTAATTGTGGAGAAAACACACCGATCCTGACACACACACACACACACACACACACACACACACAGCTCTATGAGGGGCAGTAATTAATACCCTATGATGTTTAAATGATTATTCGCCCTGTAATTAGACAATGAGATGAAAAGAATGCAGTGCATAGAGAGGGGGGAAGTGGGCAGGGCTTCCAGGCGTCAATCATTCCAGAGTCGATTACAATTAAAGATGCACTAGTGCACTACACGGGGTGTACAGTGAGACTATGAAAATGGTGTGTGTGTGTTTTATAAGATTACTGGATTCCACTCTTTAGGGTGTAGGGATAGAGGGTGATTTGGAACGCTGCAGGATCGGTGCGTCTCACTCACATTCAGGCAAGGAGTGGGTCAGAAAAACGACAAAAAGACCAAAAAAAAAACCCGAAAAGAAAGACGAGGCGCGTTTTCCGTTAGTGATATGTACAGGAACTCGTGAGTTCGTTCTCAGAAAGACCTCGGAGGATCAAACCGCACTCGGCTGCGTCCCAAACGGAGTCCAAAGGCAGAACAATGGTGAGTAGGGAGAAAGCTCCGCCCCCTTTAGAGTACAGAAATTTGAGATTTCACTACAGAGAGGGGGGGGGACTTTCACATATTTAGAATTTGCACTCCATCCCTCCTGCGATACGTCCGCTAAGCTCCGCCCACAGCAGCTCTGAGGCCTTATGGGCGTGGTTTTCTGGGTGGGCGTGGCCTCACAGGGAGGAGTAGAAGAAGATGTAGGCAGCGGACGACTTGACCGAAGAGGTGGAGATTTCTGAAACCTCGTGGTCGTCGAATTTATACCAGTTCTGGCGAGCGGCGTTCCGACAATACGCCGTGTAGTGACCTCCGTCCAGACCACCGTAATGATTCTAGGAGGAAGGGGGGGGTGATTAGTTTCTCACAGCAGGTCACACACAGCATTCCTAAACATTGTTCCTTTTAAAAATTCCGCAATTCCATACTGTAAATTCCAAATATTAATGAGTTATGATCTCTCAGACCAAACACTATACAATATTCATCATTTATTAATTACATTTTAAACTGTAACCCTTCAGTCATTATTATTATTATTATTATTATTATTTATGTGCAAGTATTATTTATCACCAAGAAACACTTAAAACACTTTCAGATGAAAGCTTTTTTAAACTATTTTTGTTTGTTTTATTCTTCTGTCCATACTGAGGCGCGGTTGTTAACGCAGCAGAAATGTAGTTTTTGAGGTAACACTAGAGGGCGCTGTTTTGCAGACACTCACAGACACGGCATACAGACTGTAACGCTTCACGCTGCTCTTCGGCCCGATCACGTACTGAGACAGGTCCAGACTCTCCAGCGGGAAATCCACCGAGGTCTGCAGCTTCTGCTTCCACCGACCCTCATACCAGAACCTTCACACACACACACACACACACACACACACACACACACACACACACACACACACACACACACACACACACACACACACACACACACGATACACCGTAAGGATCTATCAGCACTTCATCTTCAATACATTGATAGAAAATCAACCTTACACACACACCACACACACACACACACACACACACACACACACACACACACACACACACACACACACACACACTCACCGCTTTAAGTGGACGAGCAGGATGGGTGGAAGCTTCCAGATCTCCAGTTTCTTTGTGAATTCTCTCTGAGCTTTACAGTGAGGGCAGTACACCTTATTATTATCCGTCAACTTCTCCTCTTTAGAGAAGAGTTTCAGACAGTCCTACACACACACACACACACACACACACACACACACACACACACACACACACACACACACACACACACACACTGTAACATGTGGGCCTGTGTCTGAATGCATGTGTGTATATGTATGTGTGTCTACATGTGTATGTGTGTGTGTACTTGCAGAGAACACTTGTATGATGAAGTGTGTGTGTGTTTGTGTGTGTATGTGTATCTGCAGAGAACACTTGTATGATGAAGTGTGTGTGTGTTTGTGTGTGTATGTGTATCTGGAGAGAACACTTGTATGATGAAGTGTGTGTGTGTGTGTGTTTGTGTATGTGTATGTACCTGCAGAGAACACTTGTATGATGAAGCGAGAGGCAGTGAGAGGTACATGAAGGTCTCGAAGGTACGAGAGCGATGGTGACAGGTGAGACACTGCAGCGTGGACTTGAACTGACCCTGGAACAGCGTTACGATGATTGACTCGTTCAGCAGCTTGTGTTTATGCCATGCCCATTCCGCCACGCCCACATCATCCACCGCTTCACACGCCTCGTCCTTCAACCGCTTACGGTTATCCGCCTGAGACAGGGGGGAGGGGCCACACAACACACACACACACACACACCCTGTGAGGCTGGGTTCTTTAAACATCACACACACACACACACATACACACACAAACACACCAGAGAGCAGAATCTCTACTTTGTTCATCAGCATGAGAGACAGAACAGGGTGAGTGCAGGAAAAAGTGGGCGTGGCTGTTCAGATGTCTGACAGATTTGTCACAATGAAATAAAACTGCACACACACACACACACACACACACACACACACACACACACACACACACACACACAAAATATAATCTTTGTATCCATGCACAAAACACACTCTCAAAACCAAAAAGAAAAATGTGTGTGTGTGACAATCTCTGAGCAACTGGACAGGACCAATGCTGAATGATGGAACACACACACACACACACACACACGCGGCTCATGAGTACTTACTCTCTACAGGCCGTTATACAATGACAACCGAAAGAAAAGGAAAGAAAAAAGAAAAGAAGAAATTCATAATAAATGGGATCAAAAAAATTATTTTCATTGATCAGACATCATGAAAAGCGTGCTGTGTGTGTGTGTGTGTGTGTGGCGTGTGTGTGTGTGTGTGTGTGTGTGTTTTGGGGTTATTTCAGTAAAACCAGTGCCTTTGAGGTAATCTGAGAAAACTCAGTGCCTTTGGGGCAATCTGGGTAAATTTAGAGCCTTTGTGGTAATGTGGGTAAACCATTTGCCATTGGGGTAATTCAGGGAAACATAGTACATTTGTGGTAATTTGGGCAAACTGTGCCTATGGGGTAATTCAAGTCAACCCACTGCCTTTGAGGTCATTTGGATAAACCCTGTCTTTGGGGTAATTTGGGCAAAAAAACCCTGTGCCTTGCCTATGAGGTAATTCAAGTCAACCCAGTGCCTTTGGGGTAATTCAGGTAAACCTTGTGCCTATGTGGTTATTCACAGGTGTGCCTGTGCGATAACAAATATAATATATATATATATATATATATATATATATATATATATATATATATAGAGAGAGAGAGAGAGAGATAGATAGATAGATATAGATATTTATAGATCACTGGCCTTTGAGGTATCTATAGAGATCTGATTAACCAGTATTTGACACTGCCTATTAGGTCACTGTTACTACCGCCAACAACTGAGGGTTGGTTGAGCATCTAGAAGTGTAGATAACCAGGTAATGAGATCAGACACTGGGAACAGTGCATTTCCTATTGGACAGTAGAGATCTGCATGCTGGATCATGCATTGCTGAGTACATTAGTACTCAGTACAAGATGTTTAACGTTCCTGAACAGCTGTTACCTTGTTGAGGTCCTCATGTAAGCCGTCCATGAGGAACAGCAGAAGCTCCTGAGAGTCCTGCTGCTCGTAGCCAGAGAACTGGTCATTAATTTTACCAATTGTGATCTTAAAGTCTCGGGGGCTGATGTACTTAAACTGCCCCGACCACAGTGCCTTCATAATGGCACCGAACTCCTCAGCCACTTCACCTTTATGGCCCAGGAAGTTTGACCTGTTCAATACACACACACAGTTTTCTTTAACTAGATTATGTTCTTCTTGGATCAGAGTGTGTGTGTGTGTGTGTGTGTGTGTGTGTGTGAGGAACCTGTAGGTACCTATTGATGTCCTCCTGGTAGCTGTTCCTGTTGAAATACTCAGCCATGACCGGTGTGTTACACAAACACTGCAGGATGGAGTTCATGTAGCAGGTGTTCCCTAAATTCCGCAGGCCTGTAAGGCACGGCCCCAAACCGCCGAATATAGGGTTCATAGTGCGGATCTTAGCGGCGGACGGGCGAGCGATCTCGGCTTTAGTGTAGGAAGTGGCAGTGACGGGTCTGATCACACACACAAACACAAAGGTAAAATTTATATTATATGTATGTGTGTGTGTGTGTGTGTGTGTGTGTGTGTGTGTGTGGTGCTACACAATAAGAAGTAAGGGTAAACTTTGTGCGTATGTGTGTGCGTACTTGGTTTCTCTGTTGATGGTGGGGGTGTGTGAGGGTGTGTGTGTGTGTGTGTACTTGGTTTCTCTGTTGATGGTGGGGGTGTGTGAGGGTGTGTGTGTGTGTGTACTTGGTTTCTCTGTTGATGGTGGGGGTGTGTGAGGTGGGTTTCCTGGCTCCCTCTGCGTTCAGGTCCTGGGTGATATCAGGAGACGAGTAAGAGCGTTTCAGTTTGGACTGTTCTCTCTCTCTCTCCCTCTCTCGCTCCTTCTCTTTCTCCTTTTCCTTCTCCGACGTTCCAGGGCGGGGTTTGGGCTTGGAAGGTGTGGCAGGGGGCGTGGCAGGGGGCGTAACCTCAGGGGGGTAAAGATGCACCCGATTGGTGGGGGAGTGATAATAACGATACGTCCCAGTGACTGTGTCCAGGAACTGAAAAAAAAAAAACACACACACACACACACACACACACACACACACACACACACACACACACACAGAGAGAGATCATGTTTATGTCTCTGTGATTTAAACTCAAAGTTCATCATGTCAGGGTGTGTGTGTATTTGCTGTACCTTCATCCAGCCTTCAGGTAGACCAGGTACTACTCTGCCTATTTCCTCACTCCTAGCACGGGTCAGAGGCTCCCGCTGCAACACACACACACACAAACACACACATACACACACATTACATCACCATGTCAATTCCCAGTAACAGAACTAATGCACAACTGTGGAGTGTCAATGCCAACACACACACACACACACACACACACACACACACACACACCTTTATATCAGACACGGCAGTATGGGGCAGAGGGGAGTCCAGAGACATGCTCTTGAGTTGAGCGTCCAGCGCCTGATCCTTCACTCCTCTTTTTCCCTTGGCATCTCCTTCCTCCTTCTCCTCCACCTCCTCCGCCTTCTGGCGCTCCAGTTTCCTTTTCTTCTCCTTCTCATCATCCTCCTCTTCTTTCTTCCTCTTCTTCTTCTCCTCCTCCTCTTTCTGTCGTTTCTCCTCCTCCTCTTTGTCTCTCAGCTTCTTCTCTTCCTGGGTCGGTTTGATGGAACGGTCGGGGATCACCGGGCCGTTGGTCACTGTGGAAACGGGAGCATCTTTAGCCCCGCCCTCTCTGGGCTTGGTTTCTTTGGCTCCAACCTCTGGGCTCTGCTTTCCACTTTCGGACGGTTTCACTATCGGCTTAGTTGATCGGTCAAACTGCACGCACACGCACACACACACACACACACAGAGAAAGTTGTACATTAATAAATCTGGGAAATGTGTACAAAGCGCGCGTGTGTGTGTGTGTGTGTGTGTGTGCGTACCTGTGGTATTGTTTTCCCTGTAGCTGCAGGTGGTTTTGGACTCTGAACACTGGACACACTCGGTGTGGGAGTGGAAGTGGGTGTGGGAGTTTGAGTGTGTGTGTGAGTGTGTGTGTCAGGAGCAGCAGCCTTGCCGTTCGTATCCGCGTCTGCGATGCCGTTAGCTTGTAGGTCTTCCACATCATCCCTCACACACACAGGTGCAGGTTCAGGTTCAGGTTCAGGTGGAGTCTCCTCCAGACATGGGTAACTGAAATTCACTGCAAAGGAAGAAAACACTCGCCAAGTCAAACACACACACTCGCGCTCATGTACAGCGTTATTAAGTATACAGTCACAGGAGCACACACCTCACAGGAAACACTGTGCACACACACACGGAGGAGTGTACGTGTGTTTGAAGGTAAGAGGAAGGTGTAGATTTGAGTGAATTAAATGGATGTGAATGAGCTTCATGTGAATCAAATGCATGAACAATCAAAAGCAGGTGATGTTTTACTCGGCTGATCATTTCACTGCATTTCGAGCTGAACAGTCACCTGTCCGGCTAAAGGAAAAGCTGCCTGGCTATCTTTTTAAAATGGTTTTAATTTCTCTTTTTAATTACTCTGCAGGCCGTTTAGCTGATCATCCAGTCTAAAAATGTAAAATGTTTGACTGACCTTTCGCTCAAGACACAACAATGGGCCGAAGGTTGCTGTTCAGCTGATCATTAAGGAGAAAATATATGGGTGTTTGTCTGATCACAAAAGCGGATAACTTTATAACTAGATTAAAGGTGTTCATCTGATCATTTTGAACAGATGAAAGGTCTGGCTGATCATTCTGACCCAAATAAAAGCTGTTCGGCTGATCACTCAGGCCCAGCCAAGAGCTATAATGGCTGATCATTCTGACCCCGATGAAAACTTCTTGGCTGATCAATTTAGCTCAGAAAAAAGCTGTGCAGCTGACCATTCTGACCCATACAAATACAAATGCTCTCTATCTTATACTCTTTGACCCAGATGAAGGCTTTTTTCCGTTCTAACTGAATTCTGCTCAGTTCGATCAGTTGGCCCAAAAACGTTGTTCAAGATGATCATTTTGATTCAGATTAAATCTGTTCATCTGATGAATCAGAATGAAAGTTATTATGTATTACATTTATAATTTGAATCAGAAAATTAATCAGATGGGTGAATAAAGTGTATGTAGTTTTAGTGTAGCTGAAATTTGTGTATATAAGTCTGTGTGTGTGTGTGTGTATGTGCTCACACTCTGGTACGAGGCTGTGTGTGTGTGTGTGTGTGTGTGTGTACTCACACTCTGGTACGAGACTGTGTGTGTGTGTGTGTGTGTGTGTGTGTGTGTGTGTGTGTACTCACACTCTGGTACAAGGCTGTGTGTGTGTTGGCGTGGGGGTCTGACTTTGGCGTTACTGGTGAACATTGGATAATAAAGCAGCCAGCTCTCATAACCTCCTTCTAGAACCTGAGGCTCAGTGCGCAAGATCGTCACACTGTCCCACTGACACACACACAAACACACACCCACACACAGTGTCAGACAGTACAGTATAGAAAACTTCATTAGGTTATAATATTAAACAATAGTTATGATTATTACTTTGTATAAGGCGTCCTTCAGGCTCTGTAAGGTGGTGCCGAGTCTCAGGTCACATACGGAGCTGAACCAGTCCAGCAGGACGATATAATCAGCAAAACCACGCTGCTTCCACTCAGCCAGAGACTCCGACGGCAGCTTCAGCTCGATCTGATTCACTGTAATACTACACACACACACACACACACACACACACACACACACAATGCTTTAGTCTTATACAACGATGTTTACGATTTTTTTATGAACTATTTATAATTGTTTGTCTACATTTTTCCCCTCACATGTTAGATTATAAACAACTATTATAAAAATTATAAACAACAATTTATAGCTGTATTCCATTATCTTACATCATTGTTATATTTTAATATTTATGTTCAGTTGTGTGTGTGTGTGTGTAAATACCCAGGACTGATGGCCTCCTCAGGAACACTGATGATCTTCTGATGTGGCACGGCCATGTGTGACTCCTGAAAGTCGGAGTGTTTACGAGTGTCCATCACTAACACACTCAGGTTCGTGTCTTTCATCATCATGTACAGCTGCTGAGCGTTAATACCTCCACTAAGGGGCGCTAGAGAGAGATGCGGGGAGGAGTTAGGCCCCATAGGCTTTGTCTTAAACACACACACACACACAAACACAAACACACTTCTGACCTGCAGAGTTCACACTCTTCGCCTCGCTCTGTTCTTTAGCCTGTGTGTGGATATAAACACAGATTAAGCCACGCCTTCCCTGACTAATTATTCATCGGGTTAATGTTGACCTTTGACCCATTCATACCTTTTTGCTGTCCTTTCTGTTCTCCAGGGTTTTAGGAGACGCTTGTCCTTTGTTCTTCTCCGCTTTCTGTTCTCGTCTCTCCTTTTCCTCTCTCTTGTCTCGCTCCTCCAACCTCTTCCGCACCTCCTCCTCTTCATACCTGCAGTGTGAGAGGAGAGGTGAGGTATACGTTTAGAGGTGGAGGGACAGGTGAGATATAAGGTGGAGGGACAGGTGAGGTATTAGGAGGGGGGCATGTGAGGTATAAGGTGGAAGGACAGGTTAAGCATTAGGAGGGGGACAGATGAGGTTTTAGGAGGGGACAGGTGAGGTATTAGGGAGGGGGGCACATGAGGTATTAGGACGGGGGGCAGGTGAGGTATTAGGAGGGGGGGACAGGTAAGGTATTGAGGGGGACAGGTGAGGTATTAGGGGGGGACAGGTTAAGAATTAGGAGGGGGGGAGCAGGTGAGGTACTTGTAATTCTATGATCCTGAGAGTGAAAGCTGGACAGTAGGAGATGGAGGTGAAAGGCTCCTGTACCTGTGTTTCAGACTTGCAGAAAGTTTCTCCGCCTCCTCGATGGCCTTCTTAAAGCTCAGTGGTCCGAGCATGGACATGAAGAATTCCTGCAGCATGAAAATGAAGGTGTGTTTTCATTACAGTGTTTGTTTTTGAGTTCAGCTGAAGGTCATATAAATATATGAATATTAATGAGACTGAAGTTGGCTGCAACTCTCAGGTCCGGAAGGAAAAAGTCGACACGATCTACAGAGTGCTGTAGTAATGGATAAAAGCTGTAAATAATAGATAACGGTTATACAACTGAAAGCTGCTTGGCTGATCATTTCAGCAAATCATTTCCGCTCATTTCAAGCTGAACAGTCTGTATAAAAGATCAGCTGACCAGCTGATGCGTCTGTGTGAAATCAAAAGATTTGATCATTTAACTGGGTCAAAACTGAACTGAGATAACTGGGTCAAAAGCGAAGCTGTTCCACTGATCATTCCGGTCAAGGCCAAAGCTGTTCAGCTGTTCATCTTGGACAAAACCAAAACTGTGCAGTGGATCATTTTGTGTAAGGCAGAAGCTCATCTTTACGGGTTAAAAATAAAAGCTGTTCATCTGATATTTTCAGGCAGGATAAAAACTGTATAACTGTCAAAGTCACTGATGTTCAGCTGATCATCTTGCCCACACAAAAGCTGTCCGTCTGATTATTTTGTCCAACGCAAGAGCTTTTTCTGCTGTTCGTGTAGTTAAATCAGAATGACAACTATGTCTAACAATCGTCACTGGAAACCGATCACTGGGACAAACAAACAAAATTGGCTGATCACTGTTCAAAAATAAAGCCTTCTAGTGTACAGGAGCACTAAACGGAAAGATGATCAGCTGGCTGTTCTTTACATCAAACCAAAAGTCATCAGAATCAAGGATAATTTTTCAGCTACAAACACCAATGATAAAATAACATCTACATCATTTTAGCTTCTGAAGTTGTTGCTAATACACAAACAATAATACAGCAATAATAATACTAGTAATAATAATAATAATAATAATAAGACAACCATACTACAGTAATAATAAATTATAATATAATAATAATGTAACTCTCATAGAAAGTTCATACAGATAAACACATGATACACTATACACTTTACAAAGAGATCTTTCTCTTCATCTCCTACCTGCTGCTGTCTGAAGTCCGGCCTCTTCTTAATGAGGTCATACACTGTCAGGTACTTCATATACAGGACGTAGGCTTTCTCCTCGTCACGGTCCAGACGGCACTCTTCTGCTGCTTTAAATATCTTACATGCACTCTGAACATAGCTGAAACACACACACACACACACAGTGAGGAATAAGAGGAATCTGGTGGAGAACATTGTGCTTTACAGGAAATGTGAGTCAAAGTCTACTGATAGTTTGTGTAAACTCTATAAGCTGTATTCAGACAGGATTAGTTTCTGGAGTTTCTCAGTGAAATTTTATCTATAATGTGTCTTTTCCCTCCATAAACATTACACAGTAGAAATCAGTCAATGTAATGAATCTCCGGAGACGTGGTGTGATGAGGGTGTTGCACTCTACGGGAAACTGACCTCTGCTGTTTTGTCTGCAAAATAAAGTCACTCCTGGAAGTGACCCTTCATTTTTCTCAAACAGAACCAGAGATGAAACAGAGTTCCAGTGTTGGTCTGGAACTGAGGTCGTGTGACCTTTTAATCGAACATGAACACAGATCTCTAAAGTCTGATCATTACGCCTCGGTTTGGAGGGGGAGGGGGACATTTGGCTGATCATTTTGTACAAATGAAAGCAGTTCAACTGATCATCTTGACCAAGACAAGGGCTGATCGACTGATCACCGAGTCAAATTCAAAGCTAATCATTTCACTGAGATGAAATCTAATCAATAGGTCACTATCACAGTTCAGCTGATCGTTAGAGCAAAATGAAATCTGTTCATATTGGTCAAAATACAATTTGTTTAGCTGGTTGTTTTGGACAAAATCATAGCTGTTCAGATAATCTCTGCATCAAATTGCTGATCGCTGGATCAAAGAATTCAGAGTTGCTCGGCTGACCATTTTGCTCAAGACAAAATCTGTTTAGCTGATCGTATCCCTGAGTGAAACCACAGTGAGGAACAGTTCAGTCTTACTGCCTGGTGCTGGCTTTGTCCGGTTTGATCTCAGCTTTTTTGTTCAGGTCTCCCAGCGAGGTGGAGAGGTACAGCTCCTTCACTCCTGTAGCCACTCCAGGCATCTTCAGGTTCTGGCGTTAAATCTCAGCACGCAGCAACGAAGATCTGACCATCAGCTTCCCTCACATTCTCACCAGAGCTGCAGGACAACAAGAAGACACTTACACCTCAATCTGCCATCACGTCACCATTATCAACACACACACACACAGATCCAGATGTGCTGTGAGGAACCCCCATTACGCCACTACGTGCCCTGTCATTATCTGAAGAAGATGCACAGGAGCCCCGCAGTGCACATGTACACAGGATCACGTAGTGAAGATGTTAAGATGTCGGTGTTTGTTTCTCAGACCTTCTGAAGTCTCTCAGGTCCACCACAGTAAATAATCCGGAAGTGTCCGTGTAAACACACCACTCCACAGCCTAGCATCAGCCAGCTAGCGCGCTCGGCTACCTCACACGCAGTCTCTGTAGTGTTAAAGATATAATAATACACTCAGATAAATCAAACAGCTGTATATTATATGTAAATCAGAGCGGTGTGTGTGTGTGTGTGTGTACACAGCACCGCTAACTAACACTGCTAACTGCTACAGCTGATTCCCGGAACTAAGGGATTTTTCCCCTACTAACTAAGCCACGCCCATCGAGCGCTCTGGTTGGCTGCGTTTAGGTCACAGTCACGCGACCAAGCTTCGGGCGAACGCATTACGACACTCAGGCCGCCATATTGGAAAGGACAGACGTCATACTGTACCGTCCTTCAGGAGTGCTTTATTACACATTATTACACATTCTAACACACTACAGCACCAAATCTACAGCTACATCACTGACACGCCATCCACCCATCTATCTATTCATCTACATAATTCATAATCATCATAATCCATCCACCCATCTATCACTCATAATCCACCCATCTTTTCATCTACATAACTCGTAATCCACCCATCCATCTAGCTATTCATCGACATAACTCACTCAGAATTCATCCATCTATCTATTCATCTACGTCATTCATAATCTATCTATCTGAAGAGTGTAAAAGAAATGGAAACCATTAAGCTCTAATCTTAATTTTTTTTATATCAGATTGTTTTTTAATAAAAAAAAGTGTTGTGTAATATTTTATGGGATTTTATTGTTTCTAAAGTATTAATAGCAGTATTGTTACATTATTATTGTTATTACATTGTATGATGCTGGTTGTTTGTTTACTTTGTAATGTATAAAGCCTAAAAATGACTAAATGCTCAGGATAGATTCATAGAGATGCCACAATAATAATAATAGTAATAATAATAACAATGCATTAAAATAACAGTAACAACAACAACAACAATAATAAAACTGACAGCCGTGTCCGCCATGACACCTTGTATCACTCCGCCGGAGCCCTTGTTTCTTCACTCCGCGAATAAATATGAAAATGTAGGGGGGGGGGGGGGGGGGGGGGGGGGGGGGGGGGGGGGGTGATGTCATAAATAGTTTGTGTTTGTTATAATAATTTCCAGGGGAATTTTTATTTAAGTCTGACTTTATTGACGATCAGAGAAACGCAGCTAAACGGAGGTAAAACTCTGTTATCAGAGGTCTGCGCGGTGTATCGCTGCGCAGTGGAAGAGGTAAAGTAGTGCGCGGGCTGAGGGGAATGGGGTGCTCAGTGTTTCAGCTGCTGCCGAACACAAAGCAAATAAACTCGGAGATTCCGGACAAAATCAACCTTACATCCCGCGTCACACTTTTTCTCCAGGTCAGTGTGTGTATAGTGTGTGTATAGTGGTGTGGTGTGTGTGGTGTGTGTGTGTGTGTGTGTGTGTGTGTGTGTGTGTGTGTGTGTGTGTGTGTGTGTGTGTGTGTGTGTGTGTGTTTGAGCTCGGCGCTCCACCGGATGTGGAAGTTGATGTGTTTGGTGGTTAAAGATATTTCCACTTCCCCCGGAAACAGGCCCGCGCGCGCCCCGGTTCCTGTTCACTACTGTACCGTACAGACACAGATACACACACACACACACACACACACACTCTCTCTCTCTCTCTCTCACACACTCACACATACACATTTAATCTCATATTGAACACCACACACACACACACACACACACCACACACACACACTTCACACTCACCACACGGTTCGGATCTGAGGCGGGAACGGAGCCGGAGGCCTAGCTTCACTATATTAGCAACATGCTAACTGGGTTATTATAAACCATTGTCGGAGTTTATTTATTTAAAATATATAAAAGTGCTATATGTATATGGAATGTGTATAAATATGTATTTATTATAATAAAGTGGTGTAAAATGTGCGAAAACGGCTAAGTGTCTTACTAGCATAGCAAAACTAGCATGTGTAGTTTATTCGCGGGAGGGGGGAGGGTCTGATCACATGACGGGAAGTTGTGACGTATCACAAACAACTTTTTGTGTGTGTGTGTGTGTGTGTGTGTATATGGTGTATGTTATATATATATATATATATATATATATATATATCTATATATAGTAAATAAAATGCAACGTAAAAAAGTTGTCAATTTCATTAATATAAATAAATATATTAGGGGTAAAATTAAAACACATGCAATACATTTATTCATGAGGTCCTTTCTTTACTTGGATATAAAACAAACAAACTACAGCAACAAATAGTTATGAATAACTTTAATTACTGATCCACTGAGTAACATAGTCGTTACTTTAAAATATTTACATAAATATTTTGTCTTCATTGCTCTTCTGTTATCCATGCACATGTTAATTAGTCAATTAAATATGTAAAGGATTAATTTAAGGTACGTTTATAACACACACACAGACATGTTAAACACGTTTTTTTTTATCCATTTAGACTGGTGTTTATTATCCCAGAAAATCCCTGAATGTTAAATAATGATTCTGTACTGAATAGACACCTTTTACATCACACTACTGTTCCAGACACCAGGAGTATTAGTAAAGTGGAGTAAAGTACAGTGACTTAGGTGAGAAGACGAGGAGGTTCCCTAGTGTTAGAGTTCACATTCATCCAATAGGTTTGAGTCTCTGTAGCAGGAAATCTTCCATTCTTAAATAATGGAAAGCAGTTCTCAACGGAGCCGACTCTGTGTACAGGAGCATGTTCATGTTGAAACAGGTTCGGGTCTCATAGTTAAAGCAAAGAGGAAATTTCCTGATCCATCTAAAGATGTCTAATACAATGGTGACAACAATATTGGGTGGAAAAAGACTTACGGAAGTAAAAGGCTGGTGTCCCAATACTTTTGGCCACATTTGTACTTCAATCTAATGATATTGATGGCTCTTGTAGCTGAGGAGTGTAATTATAATAGAAAGTGAGTGAGATGTTTAACAAAGAAGTATGGGGTGCACATACTTTTGATTGTATGGAGTTGTCATGTATTGTCATGTTCCCGTCCCAGTACATATCTCTCTTTCAAGTAAAAACATGTAACCACTGTGCATGGATTATAAGAGAGTGCATAAAGGACACACACTGCTGTAACTGTGTGTGTGTGTGTGTGTGTGTGTGTGGGGGGGTGTAGATGTCTCTGGTGGATCTGGGGAAGAAGTTGCTGGAGGCGGCTCGCTCGGGACAGGATGACGAGGTTCGGATCCTCATGGCCAACGGAGCACCGTTCACCACAGACTGGGTTCGTGACGACATCATCATCATTATCATTTAGATCAAATTCACGTCTCTGTAAGGATTATGAGATTGTGGAAACACTGAATGGTTATTCTGAGAGGTTAAATCCTTGAAGGACCACTGTACCCACCCCAGTAACCACCTGTGATACCATCACCACCCATGAGCAACCCGCATTCACAACCTAACATACCATCAATGCCACGTAACCACTTGAGATACCATCACCACCATTTGGCAAGCTCCTAGTACTGACACTTGAGATACCATTGTAGCCCATAGCATCTAGCTTAAAAAACACCACAACCACCATGTAGTAAACACCTTAGACAATGTCAACACCACCTAGCAACTCCTTAGTAACCACATCAGATACCATCGCATCCTACCGCTCCCAGTAATACCTTTTCAAGCACCTAGAAACCACCTGGTACCATAGCAGCCATTTGAGCGTACATAGCAACCACATAGCAACACCAGGATATTACAGAATGTACAGAATACACTTTATATTATATACACATTATATAATTTTAGTGATATTAGGCTGT
Source organism: Kryptopterus vitreolus (assembly GCA_030449085.1). Taxonomy (NCBI): domain Eukaryota; kingdom Metazoa; phylum Chordata; class Actinopteri; order Siluriformes; family Siluridae; genus Kryptopterus; species Kryptopterus vitreolus. Next base: position 21,656,932 of record JACRUU010000019.1, read on the forward strand.
TAGTAATGTCTGTGTGTTGTGTCTAGCTGGGCACCTCACCACTGCACCTCTCGGCTCAGTACGGTCACTATTCCACCACTGAGGTGCTCCTGCGTGCCGGCGTCAGCAGAGATGCTCGAACCAAAGTGGACCGAACGCCTCTGCACATGGCCGCCTCGGAAGGCCACGCCTCCATCGTAGAGGTGTTGCTGCAGGTAAAAGTGGGGCGGGGTTGACAGGTTTAAAAGGGGTGACATCAATGATATCTGGACAGACTTTGTGTGTAAATAACGAGCTCTTTAACAAGCTTGTTACTTTGTGTACACACACACATTAGATGCACCTTTAATCCTGTTGTGATTGTGGCAGAGTATAATCAGATTGTGTGTGTGTGTGTGTTAAAGTGTATACATGGATGATATGACGTCAGCTCAGCTTTGATGTTCATGCTTTTGCCTGTTTTAGAGAGCAGCAATTTCGCCATTAAAGAATAAACAGAAAAAACACTTCCTTTGCTTTCATCCTCACTGACTGACAAACACTGACTGCATTTTGTGTGTGTGTGTGTGTGTGTGTGTGTGTGTGTGTAGCACGGTGCTGACGTGAACGCTAAGGACATGTTGAAGATGACGGCTCTGCACTGGGCGGTTGAACACGGACACGGCGAGGTGGTGGCCCTGCTGCTCAGGTTCGGTGCCGATGTTCACGCCCAGAGCAAGTTCGGCAAAACCGCGCTCGACATTGCGCTCGACAACAACAACGAGGATCTGGCAGAGATCCTACAGGTATCACAGCAACACACACCTACGACCACCAGCACCACCCAAAAAAATACCACCCAACAACCCTTAAATATACCCTCACCACCACCCAACAACCCCCACCCCCCTACAAATATACCCTTCACCACCACCCAACAACCCCCCCCTATAAATATACCCTCACCACCACCCAACAACCCCTCCTACAAATATACCCTCACCACCACCCAACAACCCCTCCTACAAATATACCCTCACCACCACCCAACAACCCCCTCCTACAAATATACCCTCACCACCCAACCACCCAACAACCCCCTAAAATTATACCTTCACCACCACCCAACAACCCCCTGAAATTATACCTTCACCACCACCCAACAACCCCTCTACAAATATATCCTACAACTATCCCCTTACCACCAACCCAACAACTCCCTAAAATTATACCTTCACCACCACCACCCAACAACCCCCTCCTACAAAATACCCTCACCACCACCCAACAACCCCCTACAATTATACCTTCACCACCACCCAACAACCCCCTACAAATATACCCTCACCACCACCCAACAACCCCCCCTACAATTACCACCCTATACCACCACCCAACAACCCCCCCTACAAATTTAGACCTCCCCTACCACCACCCAACAACCCCGCCGCCAAAGAACCCGCACCATACCACCCAAAACCTACCCTACCAAGTAGACCCGCACCACCCACCAACAACCTAGGATACTTTCCACCACCCCCCGACAAAGAGACCCGCACCACCAACACCCAACAACCCCCCCAAATATACCCCCACCACCAAACAAACCGCAAATTATACCTCCCCCCTTCACCACCACCCAACAACCCCCTCCCCCTACAAATTATACCTTCACCACCACCCAACAACCCCCTCCTACAAATATACCCTTACCACCACCAAACAAACCGATAAAATTATACCTTCACCACCACCCAACAACCCCCTCCTACAAATATACCCCTTACCACCACCAAACAATACCCTACAAATATACCTTCACCACCACCACCCAACAACCCCCTCCTACAAATATACCCTCACCACCACCCAACAACCCCCTCCTACAAATACACCCTTACCACCACCAAACAAACCCCTACAATTATACCTTCACCACCACCACCACCAACCAACAATCAACCCTACAAATATACCTCAACACCACCCAACAACCTCCTCCTATAATTATACCAATACCACCACCCCTCAAACTCCTCCTATAAATATACTCTCACCACCACCCAACAACCCCCCTCCCCCATTCCTACAAATAACCTTACCATCACCCACCACCCAACAACCTCCCCCTACAAATATACCCTCACCACCACCCAACAACCCTCCTACCAATTATACCCTTCAACCCCCTCACCAACAAAACCTACCCTCCTAAAATATACCCTCACCACCACCACCCAACAAACCCTCCTACAAATATACCCTACCTTCACCACAGCACCAAAAAAATACCCTTAATATACCCTCACACCACCCAACAACCCCTACAATTATACCTTCACCACCACCCAACAACCCCCTCCGCTACAAATACACCCTTACCACCACCAAACAAACCCCTACAATTATACCTTCACCACCACCACCACCACCCAACAATCAACCCTACAAATATACCCTCAACACCACCCAACAACATCCTCCTATAATTATACCAATACCACCACCCCTCAAACTCCTCCTATAAATATACTCTCACCACCACCCAACAATCCCTTTCCTACAAAAATACCATCACCACCACCCATCAACCCCTACAAATATACCCTCACCACCACCCAACAACCCTCCTACAAATATACCCTTAATTATACCCTCAACACCAGCTACAAATATACCCTCACCACCACCCAACAACCCCCACCTACAAATATACCCTTACCACCACCCAACAACCCCCCTACAAATATACCCTTACCACCACCCAACAACGTCCTCCTATAAATATACCCACACCACCAACAATTCCTCCTACAAATAATCCTATAATTATCCTATATCCTATAAGGGTATTTACCCTTACCACCACCTATCACCTGCTGCAGTGTTGTGAGTGTAGCTTGGTCAGAAGGTTCTCCACTGGGGTGGTAACAGAGTGAAGATGTTATATGTGGTGTTGTGATGCAGGTGGCGATGCAGAACCAGATCAACACGAACCCAGAGAGTCCCGACATGCTGACCATACATACCGCCTCACCTCAGTTCATTATCGGACCAGGGGGCGTGGTCAACCTCACCGGCCTCATCTCACCATCTAACACTGCTAAACCTGCAGGTACACACACACACACACATCTCAGTGAATGAATGTCTTTGTTCCGGTATTTACTTTGATGTAAAGTGTGTGTGTGTGTGTTTGTGAGATTGTGTAGCTGAAATGGTTAGATTTTCTCAGAACCCCATCAGCATCTCCTCATCTTTTCTGTGAATCCCTCTTTGTCTCATCAAAGCACTCAATTTCTGCCTCTGTGTAGTCATGTGACGTTTTAAACACACTATGTGTGTGTGCCTATGTTTAATGTGTGTGTGTGTGTGTGTGTGTGTGTGTGTGTCTGTGTGTGTGTAGTGATGGCCACCGAGGAGGTTGTGACCGCAGATTCAGTTGACGGGGCCATCCAGCAGGTCATGACCTCTGGAGGACAGCAGGTCATCACAATAGTAACCGACGGCATTCAGCTTGGAAACCTGCAAGCTGGCGGAGCCATCAACCAGCCCATAATAGTCACCATGCCTGATGGGCAGCAAGGTCTGAACTTGTATTTACGTCCAAAATGTGTGTGTATGTGTGTGTGTTGGTGTTCAATGAGAATATACATATCGAAATTTGCTAATAAGTAATATTTGTGCATGTGTGTGTGTGATGTGTGTGTGTGTGTGTGTGTGTGTGTGTGTGTGTGTGATCAGTTCTAACAGTTCCAGCCACAGATGTAGCGGAGGAGACGGTGGTGAGCGATGAGCCGTCACTGAAGCGAGTGAGACTAGAAGAAGGAGAAGAGGAGGATGAAGAGGAGAACATCACCACACCCACACAAGATACAAAGGTACCAAAAACAAACACACACACACAAATGTCACAAAATGTGGAAATATTCATGGGGGACGAATACTTTTGGACAGTGTACTGTAACCGAGTGTTCAGGGTAAAAAATATATATCTTCCTCATTACATGCCCCTTGAATATTTCCACATTTTGTGACATTATAACATTCATTCATTCATTCATTCATCTTCTACCGCTTTATCCGATCTTCCCTCGGGTCACGGGGAGTCTGTGCCTATCTCAGGCGTCTATGGGCATTAAGGCAGGATACACCCTGGATGGAATGCCAACCCATCACAGGGCACACACACACACACACACTAGGGACAATTTTCCAAGTTGCCAATCAACCTACCGTGCATGTTTTTGGAACGGGAGGAAACCGGAGAACCAGGAGAAAAAAACCCTGAGGCACGGGGAGAACATGAAAACTCCACACACACATGGCCGAGACGGGAATCGAACCCGGACCCTGGCGGTGTGAGGCAAACGTGCTAACCACTAAGCCACCGTGCCTCTTTTGACGTTATAACAATAAACTTTCATTTATATTATTGGAGGTATCAATACTTTTGCCAGGCACTGTATGTTGACCGGCGTAATATGACGTGTGTGTGTGTGTGTGTGTGTGTGTGTGTGTGTAGGAGAAGGTGGCGTTGTTGAAGCAGTTGGAGGAGGCGAACAGAGAAGCGCAGAAATACAGACAGCAGTTTCTGAAGAAGGAGCAGGAGGCCGAGGCGTACCGTCAAAAACTGGAGGCCATTACACGCCATGGCGGAAAGAAACCGGCGTGACACACACACACACACACACACACACACACACACACACACACACAGAGTCTCATGCCTGATGATTCAACGTTCCATCAGGAACTCTCCTCTCTGCTCCCTAGATAGGAATTTTATGAATGACTGAAACACAGCCCCACCCTGTTTCAACATTATTTTTGTCTTTATTTTTAAATATGTAGGATAAAGTTTCATATTGGTGCACACACACACACACACACACTAATGTTTTTTGGTGCATTTTTAACAGACGCATGTTTACGTCCATCAGTCGGAATCCTGAGCCCTGTTCACTACCTAGTGGGAGAGAAAGCATTAATATTTAGTGCACGTGTAAAATCCCACAATGCATTGCAGTACGTTAAACTCCAGTCCCTGTGTACTGAATACTTCAGGGGATTGTGTTGGGGATAAAGATTAGGGAATTAGGTATAGGTATTCGGGGTGGGGTTAGGGATTAGGGAATACGGATTACAGAATAGGGATTACAGGATGGGGATTAGGGCTAGGGTTCACAGGATAGCGATGATAGGGATTCGGGACTAGGGACTACAGGATCGGGATTAGGATTTAGGATTTACAGGATGCGATTAGGGTATAAAGTGCCATGTTGTGTGTTTTTTTTACCCAGTGTGTTGACATGATCATGGACTTCTGAATAAATCCCAATCACATGTGATCATGTGGACTGTGTGGAATAAACAACAATGTACAGTGTATTTCTCTTTATTCTATTTCTCTTTTCTCTCTTCATTCTCCATGGCTGTGATTCATTTCCTGCACTTCTCCTCAGAACTCCATTTCATGTTCATGTAGATCTCAAATATTTAATTTTGCAGAAAATAATTTCATATGAAGAACGATTTCGCAATAATATTAAAGTCCTGATGTGGAATATTAATATCATCCAGACCTCACAATATTGAACTACAAACACTAGAAATTCTAACACTGACTGGGTGTTTATGAAAAAGACTGAAGTTCTGTAACACACCAGCAGATGGCAGCACAGGGCTGCACACACAGTCACAGGGAGCACCAAGCTTCATTATTCAATGTGATAAATGTCATGAAAACATAAAATGACCAGAAAGTTCTGTTTAGGAAAATCATCCTGAATAATATCTACTGAACTGATTGTAAATGCAGGACTCGCTCATCAGATCTCCCACATTTGAGGAGGGAATTTATCAGACGCCCTTCAGCCTTCACCTGCTTTAACAACAAGCTTCCAGTCTTTTTCTATAAATCTAATCAAATATACTGTCTTATCAAAAGTATTTGGACAGCTGGATGTGTGGTTTACACATGCAAAGACTTCTTCAAATACAGGAGCATAAAATCTCTCCGTCATATGAACTGCGTCATATGAACCTCTCACCATCTGCTCTCCTCCTGTTTCTTGCTTCGGTGGCGATGTTCTCCGCTTCACCTCTCTTACAGTTTCTTCTCAGATGGTGCTCAGATCCAAATCTCTCTCTCCAGCTCTTCTTCCTCTTCTCCCACACTTGTTCTCATGCATGGCTTTGACCCTGTATGCTCCCGATACCTTTCCATCAGCCCTCTTAGTGATTGTCTTCCGTCTTCATCTTGCTCTGATTGACCTTCCATGCTTTCCTGCTTTCTTTTTTCATGTGGCTTGACAGCCATCCAGTTTTTTCTTTAAAGTGCCCTTCTTCTGCCCACTGTTTTTCTTCCATCTCAGCTGGGCTTTACCATTCTGATGAGCCCTTCTACTCTTTCTCCTGTTAGCTCTAGCACCACTCTTTCCCTAAGTTCCTCCTCTTACTTTGTGATCAACACATAATATAAGCTCACACTTCTCTGTGGCTGTCTTATGTTATATGGAGGTAGTCTTGCCAGCTCCTCCCACTTCTCCAACAGTGATCAATTGTTTATATCAACATCCAATAGTCATTAATGAGTTATTAATCATGAATGAACCCTCAATCATTACCGATCAGCACTCAGTAGTCGCCAATCAATAACCTAATCCTTAATCACTAATTAATTCCATAGTCACAAAAATTAACTAATCAATAATCAATTAATTATTAACCAGCCATCAATTAACAACTGCCAATCAATTAGCAATGAATTAACAATTAGCATCAATCCATAACCATCAGCTTAATCAATGACTTTAGAAAGTCAACATTAATTAACTAATTATCACTTAATAATCGATCAACATTAACATCAAATGAACAAGTAATTAACAATATTATTAACAATAAAAATCACTTCCTCCTGTACTATAATTTTTCCACAAACATCTCCTACATTAAAGGAACAATTTTAAGGGGGGAATTTGGGAGATTTCCCACACACACACACACACACACACACACAGGTGTTTTTCTGATGCCGTGGTGCACACATGACGCTTTCCCACCGTGTGTGTATGCCTTTCTCCCTGCAGCATGTGTCATCAAACACAGCGTATTCTTCTCCTGTTTAAACACCAGGAACCTCATCATTCTCATCAAACATGTGGAGTACAAAATAAACCCGGCTTTACGTCACACTGCCTCTGTGTGTGTGTGTGTGGAAGTGTGTGTTAAGTGGTCTGGGGTCAGTATATATAATGTTCTCATGCACACCCCTCACACACACACACACACACACACACACACACACATCCAGTCACTTCAGACTTTGAAAGGGCGAGCAGGAGTATGCAGGCAGAGGAATACACACGCCAGACGGGTAAACACACACACACACACACACACACACACACACACAACAAATGTAGATATAAAGTCACTTTATTCCTCTTAACACACTCATATTGTGTACATCACTATATTATATATATATATATATATATATTATATATATATATATATATATATATATATACAGTATATATATATATATATATATATATCTATCTTTTAAATGGTAAAAACATTACATATAAAATGAAATTTTTATATATATTTTTATCTATTATATATTTTCTCTATTTTTTTATTCTACATTAAGGTATTACAATTTGATCTAATCTTTAAAAGATTGTTTTATTCTAAAAATATCATTTGTAAGCCTTATTACATTTAAACGATAGATATAAATATAAAATATATAAATTATAAATTTATATCAATTTCCATTTTATAACTTTTAGATATAGATTTGTACATTACATTTATTCATTTAAATGACTCTTACATGTAGCAAATGTTCTTTATCACGGGTATTTCATCATCAATGTAAATATATACAACTCTTTCGAAGGTAATCTTTTTTTTATCAAATATTGTTTGCAAACCTGAAATTCTCAGGATTTTTATTGAAATTGTCAATTTAAATTGTCATGATTATGCAGATAGTTACAAATATAGCTTCAAAGTATAGAAATATAATTTTAATAAATATAATTTTTAAAATTATAAATAAATTCTCTTTTATTTCAAACATTTCTGATTTTTGTGAGATTACACTCTTTTATTTTATTGAATCTTCATTTTATTTCATTATTTTACCTGTTATAATAATGATTATTAGACAAATAGGTGCAGAAGTGAAAGATAGGTGCACTGAAATCAAGTAACACACACACACACACACACACACACACACACACACACAAATACACTAAAGACATGAACAGTGTGTGTGTGTGTGTGTGTGTGTGTGTTAGGGAAGGAGATGGTGGATTATATTTGTCGGTACCTGACGGAGATCAGACAGAGGCGAGTTCTCCCCGATGTTCAGCCGGGATTTATGAAGTCTCAGCTTCCAGATAAAGCACCTCAGGAGTCAGAGTCATGGGACGCTATCATGCAGGACGTGGAGAACATCATCATGCCTGGAGTGAGTATATTCATCACTCATTCATCACTCCATCATCACTCATTCATCACTCATGCATCACTCACTCATCACTACATTCATCACTCCATCATCACTCATTCATCACTCACTCATCACTACATTCATCACTCACTCATAAATACATTCATCACTCCATCATCACTCATTCATCACTCACTCATCACTACACTACACTCATCCCTCATTCATCACTCCATCATCACTCACTCATCACTACATTCATCCCTCATTCATCACTCACTCATCACAACATTCATCACTATATCATCACATATTCATCACTACATTCATCCCTCATTCATCAATCACCCATCACCACATTCATCACTCCATCATCACCCACTCATCACTACATGCATCACTCCATCATCACCCACTCATCACTACATTAATCACTCAATCATTCAGTCATTCATCAATTCCTCATCACTCCATCACTCATTCAGTTAGCACTCATTTATTCATTACTCCAACACTCACACATCATTCATTCATCACTCCATCATTCACTCATCAATCATTCATCACTCCATCATCATTCAATCATCACTCATTCATCACTCCAACATATCACTCATCATTCACTCATCACTCTAACATCACTAATTCATCACGCACTCATAACACTATCATCACTCACTCATCATTCATTCATCACTCATTCATCAGTCACTCATCACTCCATCATCAATCATTCATCACTCACTCATCACTCAATCAGTCACTCATCACGCAATCATCACTCGTTCATCACTCATTCATGACTCCATCATCATTCACTCATCACTCAATTAGTCACCATCTCTCCTTCATTACTCACTCATCATACTATCATTCTTTCATCAATCCATCATTACTCACTCATCACAGGTGTGTGTGTGTGTGTGTGTGTGTGTGTGTGTGTGTGCGTGTGTATGTGTCTATGAAGGTTGTCCATTGGCAGAGTCCCCACATGCATGCGTATTTTCCTGCTCTTACCTCATGGCCATCACTGCTGGGAGACATGTTGTCTGATGCCATCAACTGCCTCGGCTTCACCTGGGTAACACACACACACACACACACACACCATACACACAAACACACACACACACACACGCTATGCAAATCAATTACTCAGACACACACACACAATTGTACACACATTACTAAATCTGAATCTCTCCTGAATTGACTGATTAATCAAAGACAATAAAATAATTGTGTGTGTGTTTGTGTGTGTTATAGGCATCAAGTCCTGCGTGTACAGAGTTGGAGATGTGTGTGATGGACTGGCTCTGCAAAGCACTTGGGTTGCCAGATCATTTCCTACATCATCATCCAGAAAGCCGTGGAGGAGGAATATTGCAGGTATACACACAAACACACACACACACACATACGTAAGCACACACATAAACAGGCACACACATACATAAGCACACTCACAAACAAATAAACACACACACGTAAGCACACACATAAACAAGCACACACACATATACACACACACACACACACACACATACGTAAACACACACAAAAAACAGACAGACACACGCATAAGAATCACATACAATAATCACATACTAATCACCATATGACCCACTGTCACAATGTTCTGATCAGTGTTAAATGTACTGTGTATATGTGTGTCTATGTGTGTGTGTGTGTGTGTGTGTGTGTGTTAGAGTACAGTTAGTGAGTGCACACTTGTTGCCTTGCTCGCTTCCCGTAAAGATAAAATCCTGCAGATAAAAAGCAGAAACTCGCCCACGGAAACACACACCGACGCCTTCAGTGATACACACACTGACACGGACGAGTCCACGCTGAACTCCACACTGATCGCCTATGCCTCAGACCAGGTCCTAACACACACACAAACACACACCATACTCACACACAAACACACACACTTCAAACTGATCGCCAATGTCCCAGACAAGGTCCCCACACACACACATACACACACACCACATACACACTGTCTTCATCAACATGCACATCATTACAACAGAAAATAGTACAATGTGTGTGTGTGTGTGTGTGTGTGTGTGTGTGTGTGTGTGTGTGTGTGTGTGTGTGTGTGTGTGAAGGCTCACTCCTCGGTGGAGAAGGCTGGATTGATCTCTCTGGTGAAGATCAGGTTTCTGGAGACGGATGAAAAGTTCTCACTGCGTGGAGAAACCCTGCAGAGAGCCATACAGGAGGACAGGAGGCGGGGCTTAGTGCCTGTCATGGTAACTGGCATTATGTAATGATCCATTGTGGTGAGAGCAAGTTGACCTAATGTACAATGCAAGAAAAAATTTACCATTTAACGTAAAATGAACAGTGTGTGTGATTAGGAAGGCAATAATATATATATATATATATATATATATATATATATATATATATATATATATATATATATTATAACTATATAGATTTAGTTAACTTTGGTGTGTGTGTGTTGTGTGTGTGTGTGTGTGTGTGTAGCTGGTGTGCTACACTAGGTTCTACAGGTGTGTGTTCCTTTGACTCTCTGGAGGAGCTGGGACCTATTTGTAAGTTAGATATTCTGTGTGTGTGTGTGTGTGTGTGTGTGTGTGTGTGTGTGTGTGTGTGTTTACGGGGTGCTACTATGCATTTTGAGTAATAAATGAATTTAAAAAACAACCAGATTGTGAACAAACACTGTGTATGTGTGTGTGTGTTTTTTTTTTCAGGTACACGCGAGGGCCTGTGGCTCCACGTCGATGCAGCATATGCAGGCTCCGCCTTCCTCTGTCCTGAATTACGCAACTTCCTGTCTGGGATCAAATTCGCCGACTCGTTTGTCTTCAATCCGTCTAAATGGATGATGGTGCACTTCGACTGTACAGCATTCTGGTGAGAGAGAGAAAGAATTAGCATCAGCTGATTACAGATCTTGACAACACAAACGTGTAAACATGTAAACGAGAAATACAAACACCTGTGAATAATACACACCTGCACACATAATTGTATACACACATGAAAGTCTTCACACACTTCTACACACACCTGAGAATCATTATGCAATTGTACATACAAAATCCTTACACACCTGTCACCTGTGTCTATGTGTGTGTGTGTGTGTGTGTGTGTGTGTGTGTGTCTGTGGTGTGTCTGTGTGTATGTTCATTCCTGTAGGGTCAAGGACAAATTAAAACTTCAGCAGACGTTTAGTGTCGATCCCCTTTACCTGAGACATGACAATTCAGGAGCTACAGACTTTATGGTATGGCACACACACACACACACACACACACACACACACACACACAGTTTTGTACTAAATACAATGATTCCTCTCAGCACTGGCAGATTCCTCTGAGTCGCCGCTTCCGCTCACTGAAGTTGTGGTTTGTTCTTCGCTCCTTTGGCCTAAAAAACCTTCAGGATCACATCAGACATGTAAGATCTTCACCATCTCATCATCATCATCATCATCATCATCATCATCATCATCATCATCATCATGCTGTTTACTGAATGTATTGTTGATAAATGAAATGAAATGTATACACTTGTTAGAAACTGGATCAGAGCTGTTTATTGCAGTGTTTCACATTCTCTTAACTGTTTCTGTACATCATATATAAAAACATCATTTATATTATTATTTGCCTTAACATTAAATGTTTTTGATGTATTTATAATACATTTTTTGTAGTGTGTTTCAACATATTCAAATTCACAGATAGATTTAATAATAATCATTTAACTACAACAATTAAAATCTACAAACATAATAAATGATCCCAAAACTGCAGCATTAAATTACAAAATGTTCTCAAATAGCAGTGATTTTATACAACGCTCACACAACGCTCACACAACACTCGCCCAGAGTTAACTTCTATATAGTACTGTGTTGTGTACAGAGTTGTGTGAGTGATGTTTTGTGTAGTGTTGTGTGTGGTGTTGTGTACAGTGCTGTGTGAGTGATATTTTGTGTAGTGTTGTGTGTGGTGTTGTGTGTGGTGTTGTGTGAGTGATATTTTGTGTAGTGTTGTGTACAGTGTTGTGTGAGTGATATTTTGTGTAGTGTTGTGTACAGTGTTTGCGTGAGTGATTGTTGTGTGTGGGTGTGTTGTATTTTGTGTAGTGTGTTTTGTGTAGTGTTGTGTGTAGTGTTGTGTACAGTGTTGTGTGAGTGATTTTGTATGTAGTGTGTTGTGTGTGTGTGTGTACAGTGTTGTGTGAGTGATATTGTGGTGTAGTGTGTGGTGTGTGTGTGTGCATGGTTGTGGTGGGGTGAGTGATATTTTGTGTAGTGTTGTGTGTACATGTTGTGGTGTGTGTGTGTTGTGTGTGTGGTGTGTGTGTGTTGTGTGGTGTTGTGTGTGGTGTTGTGTACAGTGCTGTGTGAGTGATATTTTGTGTAGTGTTGTGTACAGTGTTGTGTGAGTGATGTTTTATGTAGTGTTGTGTGTGGTGTTGTGTACAGTGTTGCGTGAGTGATATTTTGTGTAGTGTGTAGTGTTGTGTGAGTGATGTTTTATGTAGTGATGTGTGTGGTGTTGTGTACAGTGTTGCGTGAGTGATATTTTGTGTAGTGTTGTGTGTGGTGTTGTGTACAGTGTTGTGTGAGTGATATTTTGTGTAGTGTTGTGTGTGGTGTTGTGTACAGTGTTGTGTGAGTGATATTTTGTGTAGTGTTGTGTACAGTGTTGTGTGAGTGATATTTTGTGTAGTGTTGTGTGTGTGTTGTGTACAGTGTTGTGTGAGTGATGTTTTATGTAGTGATGTGTGTGGTGTTGTGTACAGTGTTGCGTGAGTGATATTTTGTGTAGTGTTGTGTGTGGTGTTGTGTACAGTGTTGCGTGAGTGATGTTTTATGTAGTGATGTGTGTGGTGTTGTGTACAGTGTTGCGTGAGTGATATTTTGTGTAGTGTTGTGTGTGGTGTTGTGTACAGTGTTGTGTGAGTGATATTTTGTGTAGTGTTGTGTGTGGTGTTGTGTACAGTGTGTGTGTGAGTGATAGTGTTGTGTGTGTGTTGTGTGTGTTTGTGTGTGTATGTGGTGTTGTGTGTGGTGTTGTGTACAGTGTTGTGTGAGTGATATTTTATGTAGTGTTGTGTGTGGTGTTGTGTACAGTGTTGTGTGAGTGATATTTTATGTAGTGTTGTGTGTGGTGTTGTGTACAGTGTTGTGTGAGTGATGTTTTATGTAGTGATGTGTGTGGTGTTGTGTAGTGTGTAGTGTGTTGTGTGTGGTGTTGTGTACAGTGTTGCGTGAGTGATATTTTGTGTAGTGTTGTGTGTGGTGTTGTGTACAGTGTTGCGTGAGTGATGTTTTATGTAGTGATGTGTGTGGTGTTGTGTAGTGTTGCGTGAGTGATATTTTGTGTAGTGTTGTGTGTAGTGTTGTGTACAGTGTTGTGTGAGTGATATTTTGTTGTTGTTGTTGTTCCCCTGTAGGGAATTGAAATGGCCAGATTGTTTGAGTCTTTGGTGAAAAGAGACGCAAACTTCCAAATTCCAGCAGAGAGACACCTGGGTCTGGTGGTGTTCAGCATGACGGTGAGTACACAACATTACAAACTCATCGCCACAACACCACCCACATACACCTCCAGCAGAAAAACACAACACAACAAAAACACAATAAAACACTTCTGAACACTAATAAAACATTCATCGACCTGTGTGTGTGTGTGTTTGTGTATGTGTGTGTGTGTGTGTGTGTGTGTAATCTGGCACACACAAATAGATAGTTAACTAAAGCAAAATGGAAAATCAGAGGAAACTGTTGGAGTGTTATAAAGATATCACAAGAATCACCAGAAAATAAAACACATGATGTGGAGCTAAAGAACAACACGCGTATTTTTTATCCGTTTATTACTCACATTATAGCAGATATAATCAATTAATCAATCAGTCCATCCATCCATCCATCCATCCATCTCTCATCCCTTTCCTAAGGTGTGGAATCTCCTAAAGAGCTGAAATACATGAAGAAATGCATTAACCACTATGACTGTGACACTTACAGTGGAGACTCCTTCCCTACACACACACACACACACACACACACACACACACACACACACACACACACACACACATATCTCCGTATAGCAGATCAAGTGTTTCTATGAGACGATACCATATCAGAGCGTCACTATAAACCTGTATTCTGTGTGTGTGTGTGTGTGTGTGTGTGTAGGGAGGAAATGCTCTGACGCAGGAGCTCTTGCGCAGGTTAACTCAGTCCGGCAGTATGTTCCTGATTCCGGCCGCTGTGGGCTCCAAACTCATCATCCGCTTCACCGTGACGTCTCAGTTTACACGTCCTGAGGACATCCAGCGCGACTGGAGCATCATCCAGCGCACGGCCAATGAGATCCTGAAGCCGGGTCGATGGCCCCGCCCCCACGCGCTCTCGCTGGATGTCGAAACCGAACAAGAAACCCTGTGGCAGGAACAGGAAGTGGAGACGCAGCATGAGCCGTCCATGATCGACAAACACCTGGTGCGTCAGAATCAGAGACGAGCCATTCGCTCCATGAGCTGCAGCGCCGAGCTCCCGCCCACCAGGCCTGATCCCGCCCACGGCCTGAAGGAAGGCCTGCCCTTCGGAGTGCTGGCGAAGATTCCGGAGAGTCCCGAGGGGCGGAAGAAGCACGCAGAAGCGTCTGATGAAGTTCCACAGCGTGCCGAGTTTACCTCAGGTCTGGGCTCAGTGCACTATTCAGCAGCTCTACTGGCCTTTTAGCAAAGCTAACTGTTTCAACTGCTTTACACACTCACACACGCACTCGCATACACACTCACACGGTCCACTGTCAACCAAATAACACACACTCTCAAACACACACACACACACACTCACACACATACACGCACTCAGTCCACTACCAACCAAATAACACATGCATACACACATAATCACACACACACACACACACACTCGCACACACACTCACACAGTCCACTGCCAAACAAATAACACGCACTCACTCACACGCACACACACACACACACTCAGTCACACACCACACTCACACACATACACACACACACTCGCACACACACTCACACAGTACACACCACTGCCAAACACAACTAACACACTCACCACACACACACACACTCACTCACACACACACACACACACACACACACACACACACACTCACACACACACACACACACACACACACACTCACACACACACACACACACACACTCGCATACACACTCGCACAGTCCACTGCCAAACAAATAACACGCACTCACTCACACACACACACACACTCACTCACACACACACACTCACACACACACACACACACACACTCGCATACACACTCGCACAGTCCACTGGCAAAAACAAATAACACGCACTCACACACACACACACACACACACACACTCACACACACACTCACACACATACACACACACTCACATCACACACTCACACACACTCACACGGTCCACTGCCAACCAAATACAAACACACACTCTACACACACACACACACAGTCACCACTACACAACCAAACACAACACATACACACATACACACACACACATCACACAGCACATACACGCACTCAGTCCACACTCACACCAACCAAATAACACATACACACACACACACACACACATACACACTCACACACACACTCACACACACACTTACACACACAGTCCACTGCCAAACAAATAACACGCACTCACTCACACACACACACACACACACACACACACTCACTCCACACTCACACACACACTCACACACATACACACACACACTCGCACACACACACTCGCACAGTCCACTGCACCAAACAAATCACCACACACACACTCACTCACACACACACACTCACACACATACACACACACACTCGCATACACTCACACGGTCCACTGCCAACCAAATAACACACACTCTTACACACACACACACACAGTCCACTACCAACCAAATAACACATACACACTCACACACCACACACTTACGGTCCACTGCCAAACAAATAAACACGCACTCACTCACACACTCATACACACACTCACTCACACACACACACTCATACGGTCCACTGCCAACCAAATAACACACACACACACACACACACTCGCACACACACTCACACGGTCCACTGCCAACCAAATAACACACAAAGACACACACAAACACAATCACATAAACACACACTCACACTGTCACACTGTCCACTGTTAACCAAATAACACACACTCACACACAAACTCACACACACACACGGTCCACTGGAAACCAAATAACACACACACACACACACACACACACACACACACACAACTTCCACATAGTCTGTTCCAGCTGCACCAACAGGGCTCCTATACAGTTTACATTTATTCCCAGGGGGCAATATAATTGTAATATTCCCAGAGGGCAGTTTAAATGTTTTACTCCCAGGGGACAGTTGTGTTATTCCCAGGGGACAGTTTTATTGTGTTATTCCCAGGGGACAGTTTTATTGTGTTATTCCCAGGGGACAGTTTTCTTGTTTTAGTCCCAGGGGACAGTTTATTGTGTTGGGACAGTTTGTGTTTTTCCCAGGGGTTATATCCAGGGGCAGTGTAATTGTGTTATTCCCAGGGGACAGTTTTATTGTGTTATTCCCAGGGATCAGTTTGTGTTATTTCCAGGGGCACTGTAATTGTGTTATTCCCAGGGATCAGTTTGTGTTATTTCCAGGGGCAGTATAATTGTGTTATTCCCAGAGGGCAGTTCAAATATTTTATTCCCAGGGGACAGTGTGTGTTATTCCATCGGGACAGTTTAATGGTGTTATTCCCAAGGGGCAGTGTAATTGTGTAATTCCCAGGGGGCAGTGTAATTGTGTAATTCCCAGGGGGCAGTGTAATTGTGTAATTCCCAGGGGGCAGTGTAATTGTGTTATTCACAGTAATCCCAGGGGCAGTGTAATTGTGTAATTCCCAGGGGGCAGTGTAATTGTGTTATTCCCAGGGGGCAGTGTAATTGTGTAATTCCCAGGGGGCAGTGTAATTGTGTTATTCACAGGGGGCAGTGTAATTGTGTAATTCCCAGGGGGCAGTGTAATTGTGTTGGCATGGTGAACACTTTTTTTAGCTCCTCACAGAGACCTGCTCGAGATCTTCCAAACCTTCCAGGTCTTTCATTTCCCACAGTAACTCATTCAGAAGGTACCAACACCATGCAGATGTTTCCAGATGATGCTGTCAAAATCTACAACAAGACGCCCCCTTGTGTCTCTGACCTGTTGGTGCACATGGTATCTCCTAACCAGGACATTTTATCCCTTCAGTGATTCAGTGATTATCCCTTCATGATTTGGTCCCCATAACGATTTAAACACACATTCGTTCACAAGTTAACAAGTTGTTACACAACTTTTATCTTTCTCTTAATTCTTTAATGAAACTTTAATTCAGTTTAAAGTCTTACAATTATTACAAATATTTATTTAAAAAAGTAGTAAAATAGTAAATTGTGATTTAATCTCAGTTTTTAATCTCACATCCTTCTGGAATTGTGTTTATTATGATTATTAATAATAAAAACCCTTAAGGCACTTCAGTGTGAATTTGTGTGTTAACGTGTGTGTGTGTGTACGTTGTGTGTGTGTGTGTGTGCACGTATTACAATCTCAACTGTCCGTTGTAAATGGAGTTAAAAATGTCCTCGGTCATGGGGACATAGGTTTTCTTCACATCGTCCAGGAAGTACAGATGGTCCTGGATGGTTTGGGGGTTAAATCCCTCCTCGGACAGTTTCACCTTCATCTGTTTGTAGGTTCCTGTGACATCGAGCATCTCCTGTACGAGACACACAGAGTTATCGCCAGGTCATCCCTACAGCCGGTCCCTGTCAACAAACTGTTTCTATGGAAACAATGAGGTATCCGTCCGAGCTTCCATCATAATCCAGGGTTTGGTATAAAATCAGTTTGAATGAGTTACTTAGATCTTGAAGCTCAGATGACGGACATGACATTCAACAGATGTTCGGTTGTGTTAAAAAAACAACAAAAACAACTGACTGGCGCGTTTATGAAGCGATTAGTGACGAGTCATGTGGCAGCGTTACCTGGATCCTGATGAAACGTGGCCTGGCGTAGGTGGGCAGGAAACTCTCAATGTGTCTGTGTGCGACAGAGCTGTCGAAGCTCCGCCCTTC
Source organism: Kryptopterus vitreolus (assembly GCA_030449085.1). Classification (NCBI taxonomy): domain Eukaryota; kingdom Metazoa; phylum Chordata; class Actinopteri; order Siluriformes; family Siluridae; genus Kryptopterus; species Kryptopterus vitreolus. Next base: position 21,675,564 of record JACRUU010000019.1, read on the forward strand.
CTTCAGCTTAATAGCAGCCATTCCAATTCTGCCTTCATGACCTTAAACACACACACACACACACACACATACACACTTGTAAAACCATAATCTCATAAACCAACACACAATAAACTTTTGAAATGGTTCCCTGTTCTTATCATTCTTAGTAACATCTACTGATTTCAGAAACCTTCGGCTTGCACAAGAGATGAAGGACCTGAAGGAAGAGATCAAGGTCTGAAACAGTTTCACAACACGTTTAAAACACCACAACACGGTTGATCTGCTACACGGAGGCCAGTGTGGATGAGGTCAGACGTCCCTATGCTAGAACTTTAATGATGAATAAGTTGTAGATTTAGGGGCACGGGTTGGCATTCCATCCAGGGTGTATCCTGCCTTAATGCCCATAGATGCCTGAGATAGGCACAGGCTCCCCGTGACCCGAGGGAAGATCGGATATAGCGGTAGAAGATGAACGAATGAATGAAGTTGTAGAGTTCATACCTGGAACTTTGACCCCGTAGACATTCGCCTCCTCTATGAAGTCCACCATGATCAGGATATCAGACACTTCAGTGGTGGCCACGTTCTCACCCTTCCACCTGCCACACAGTAAACACCTGTTAATACGCCACACACACACACACACACACACACACACATGCCTTCAAATACAATCCCAAACCCAAGTTCAATTTGGTGGGATGAGAACCTGAACGTGTCTCCAATGCGGTCCTGGAAGTAGACGAATCCCTCATGGTCGACTTTCATCAGATCTCCAGTGTTGAAGTACACGTCTCCCTGCTCAAACACGTCCCTCAACTTCTTTTTGTCTGTCTGCTGTTTGTTGTTAGCATAGCCGTGAAACGGGGACACTTTAGAGATCTTAGCCACCAGGAGGCCTGTTTCTCCTGCACCCACCCACACACACACACACACACACACACACACACACACACACACGCACGCTCAGACACACACGACTACTGCTGACTCCTCTGTGTTAGAAAACCACACAGCTAAGATGTAAAACTTTGCTAGGACATGATTTCCCTTTGTAATGAGTTCTGAAGGTGTTCAAATCCATAAAGCAACATGATTGGTTCAAGTCAAACCCGATTTTCTGAGATTATAAAATAAAAAGAACAAATTTGATGGAACCGAAACGACATTGTTTTTCCAAAATCCTCCCCCGTGTTTATCAGGATTGCCTGAACCAGTCCAGATCATCATCATCATCATCGTCCTGCTTCACTGACCGCCATCTTTAAAATGTTCAAATGTCATACTGCAGCTGCAGATATCTCCCCAGATTCCACGCCTAATAAAACATCATATCCACACCGCTCTCCATAATGCAGAGGTGCGCCACCTACTGGTACAAATACACTGAGTGTAGTACTGCCAACTTGAACGCTCCAAAGTGATCCAAAGAACAATGAACAAATAAACAAATACCTTTTAGTGTCTCTTAGCTGAAGGTTTAATAAACTCATGTCCTCCTGGGGTTCTGTTGTGAACACTGAGTTGTGTATTGTGTATTTGAGACAATTCTCAGCTCAACTCCTGCCGAAATTAACGCGTCGACGCTAAAATCAATTTTAACGGCACAAATTTTATTAAAGCGCCATTAATGCAGCGCATTTTATTCAAAATATAAACGCACCAAGTGTCATATATAAATATACGTTTCTCTGTAATGAGAGATCCGCTACGATCTCATCATTAAGATTCATACAATCCCCATCTCACCTTCCAGGTTCTAACATCTGCACTGTTTATACACTTACACACTTGTGTGATGATCACACTGCTGATAAATAAGGTTTCTTTGTGTGTGTAAAGACAATAAAACGTCTTATCTTACTTTCTCTTATTATCCGACATTCACTAAGAAACAGTTACACCATGCGGATGGAACTGCACAGATCTTTACAGCTCTGAATCTAACACTAGTATTAGAATCATCTCCACAAACATCTCCTCAAAATCATCCACTCATCTCACAATCATCTCCATAATCATCTCCTCAAATATCATCTCCAATCATCTCCATAATCATCTCCTCAAATATCTCCATAATCATCTCCTCAAATATCTCAACAATCATCTCCATAATCACCTCCATAATCATCTCCTCAAATATCTCCATCTCCATAATCATCTCCATAATCATCTCCTCAAATATCTCCAATCATCTCCATAATCATCTCCTCAAATATCTCCAATCATCTCCTCAAATATCTCCAATCACCTCCATAATCATCTCCTCAAATATCTCCATAATCATCTCCTCAAATATCTCCATAATCATCTCCTCAAATATCTCAACAATCATCTCCATAATCACCTCCATAATCATCTCCTCAAATATCTCCATAATCATCTCCATAATCATCTCCTCAAATATCTCCAATCATCTCCTCAAATATCTCCAATCATCTCCATAATCATCTCTCAAATATCTCAACCTCCATAATCATCTCAAATATCGCCAATCATCTCCTCAAATATCATCTCCATAATCACCTCCATAATCATCTCCTCAAATATCTCATAATCACCTCCATAATCATCTCCTCAAATATCTCCATAATCACCTCCATAATCATCTCCTCAAATATCTCCATAATCATCTCCACAATCATCCCCTCAAATATCTCCATAATCACCTCCATAATCATCTCCTCAAATATCGCCAATCATCTCCACAATCATCTCCATAATAAATTCCATAATCATCTCCTCAAATATCTCCACAATCATCTCCATAATAATCACCTCCAATATCTCCAATCATCTCCACAATCATCTCCTCAAATATCTCCAATCATCTCCATAATCATCTCCTCAAATATCTCCACAATCATCTCCACAAACATCTCCACAATCGTCTCCTCAAATATCTCCACAATCATCTCCATAATAATTTCCACAATCATCTCCATAATCACCTCCACAATCATCTCTTCACAATCATCTCTTCACAATCACCTCCAGCTCTCAGGTCAGGTACAGAATATTATGCAGCATAACTTCCAGGGTCTTCAGGCCCACAAACATCTCAGAAACGTCTAAACATTAGAGAAACTGGACATTTACATTGTGTAAAGAGAAGTCGGTTCTTCACAGACCTGGTTCTAACAGTAGGGTTGATTAGGAAGTTGAGCTGAAATATGGTTCTTCTTACTCACCAGTAGGAACCTCCACACAGAACCCTTGTGAGTCTCTGACCAGTTCCTCCGTCTCGGCGTCGTATTTAATGAAAGCGTAACGTGAGAGTTTCTGCACAAACACATCCAGCAGGAGGATGAGAACATCACATGTGTTATTTATTATGGAGATGTTCTGCTGATGGAGTCCTCGGTGACCTTGATGATGATGTTCTGGCGTCCGATGGCTCCGATCTTCCCCGTGTAGTTGACGAACCCAACGTTTCCCTCTGTGGCTCCGTAACACTCGCAGATCTGCATGTCTCCGAACCGCTGCACAAACTCCGCCCACGTGTCGCAGCGCAGGCCGTTTCCAAACGCCATACGCACGTTGTGTACGCGGTCGCTGTCTGTCTACACGAGAAACACACATCTGTGTGTGTGAGTGTGTGTAAGCCTGGGTGTTGTGTTTGCGCCACCCAGTGCCGTTTGTGTGTGTCAGCCTGGGTGTTGTGTTTGCGCCACCCAGTGCCGTTTGTGTGTGTCAGCCTGGGTGTGTGTTTGTGCCGTTTGTGTGTGTCAGCCTGGGTGTTGTGTTTGGTGCTCTGTGTGTGTGAGTGAGTGTGTGTAAGCCTGGGCGTTGTGTTTGGTGCCGTTTGTGTGTGTCAGCCTGGGTGTTGTGTTTGGTGCCGTTTGTGTGTGTCAGCCTCGGTGTTGTGTTTGGTGCTCTGTGTGTGTCAGCCTCGGTGTTGTGTTTGGTGCTCTGTGTGTGTCAGCCTGGGTGTTGTGTTTGGTGCCGTTTGTGTGTGCCAGCCTGGGTGTTGTGTTTGGTGCTCTGTGTGTGTGAGTGTGTGTGTGTGAGTGAGTGTGTGTAAGCCTGGGCGTTTTGTTTGGTGCTGTGTGTGTGTGTCAGCCTAGGTGTTGTGTTTGGGGCTCTGTATGTGTGTGTGTGTGTTTCAGCCTGGGCGTTTTGTTTGGTGCTGTGTGTGTGTGTCAGCCTGGGTGTTGTGTTTGGGGCTCTGTATGTGTGTGTGTGTGTTTCAGCCTGGGCGTTTTGTTTGGTGCTGTGTGTGTGTCAGCCTGAGCGTTGTGTTTGGGTGTGTGTGTATATATGTGTGTGTGTGTGTCAACCTGGGCGTTGTTGTGTTTGGTGCTAGGTGTGTGTTGTGTGTGTGTGTGAGTGTCAGCCTAGATGTTCTGTTTGGTGTGTGTGTGGGAACGTCAGCATATGCGTTGTGTTTGGTGTGTGTGTATATGTGTGTGTTAGCCTTCTTGTTGTGTTTGGTGCTGTGTGTGTGTTTTGTGTGTGTGTCAGCCTGGGAGTTGCGCTTGGTGTGTGTTTGTGTATATGTGTGTGTGTCGGCCTGGGCGTTGTGTTTGGAGCTGTGTGTGTGTGTGTGTGTGTGTGTGTGTGTGTGTTACCTTGGGTGTGTTACAGAGGTAGCGCATGATTTCTCCGATGTACTGAATCACCGTCACGTTGTGTTTCCTGCAGTCATTCCAGAACTGAGACGCTGAGAACTTCCTCCTCAACACCACAGTTATCCCTGAACACACACACACACACCAAAACCCATGAAGAACAACAGTGTAACTTAGCACTATCGTATAGTAGTATTGTGTGTTTGCCTGTGTGTGTGTGTGTGTGTGTGTGTGTGTGTTGTTGTAGGTCTGAGGGATGTACCTCGCTCTATCGCTCCGAGCAAGCCCATGAGGAATCCAGCGCTGTGGTACAGAGGCAAGTACAGGTAAAGAACATCATCAGAACAAACACCAGACATATTCTGTAAGTAGGAGGCCATCCAAACCCTCTCCTGGGTAATCACTGCAGCTTTTGGAAGACCTGAAACACACACACACACACACACACACACATGAACAAACATTGGAAGGAACTGTTACAATGTTCCTGATAAATGTGTGTGTGTGTGTGTGTGTCCTACCAGTGGTCCCTGAGGTGTAGATGTAGAGCGCAGGGCTCTTCATAGTGATTTTGGACCGAAGTGAGCGCGGCAGTTCCTCGTCGCTCGCAGCGGCGATTTTCTCGCTCAGGTTTAAGATTCCGTTATTTTGACACGATTCCCCGAGCTGGAAGACGCGGACTTCCTGCTGCTTTAATATAGGAAGAACTTCCTCCACTGCGTCCTTTAAATCTGCAGATAACAAGCACGGAGCCAGGGCTCTCATTAATATTCATGAAACCCATGCAATAGCTCCGCCCCTTTTGTTATTTGTAAATTAATTGAGTTATTTCCAGATTACAGACTCCACATAATTAAATGTGGATATTTACATTTGCAGTATTTAGCAGACGACATCCAGATACAAAAAGTGCTTACATTTACAGCAATATAAATGGAATGACATTTAAGTACACACACACACACACACACACACAAACACACAGTTCCACACTGTGCAAGTAATCATGACTTTTAAATGTTGTGATTCCCAGAAATAATTTATGAAATGACAATCACATTGTTTAGCCCCGCCCCCAAAACATAGTATAACTGCCCAGCCCTGCCCCTTTTCGATGCTCCCGGTCATCACAGGGTAGAAGGTTGAGGTTTTACTCCCAGCTACAGCAGCACTGTTACTTCCAGTCAATGAACTCAAGTTCTATGAGGCATGTCACAATGTTATTTACTGCAAGCACATGGGGAAGATTTCACAATAAAAAAAATCGATAATAAAAAAGGAATAAACACACTGAACTATCACTCATTAACAATATCACCACTATCAAAACCATCAAAACGTTTCTCAACCAATCACAGACCGTCCTACTGAGTCCCTATACAATCACAGACCGTTCTCTCCTGAGACACTATACAATCACAGACTGTCCTCCTGAGACACTATACAATCACAGACCGTTCTCCTGAGACACTATACAATCACAGACCGTTCTCCTGAGTCCCTATACAATCACAGACCATTCTCCTGAGTCCCTATACAATCACAGACCGTTCTCCTGAGTCCCTATACAATCACAGACCGTTCTCCTGAGTCCCTATACAATCACAGACCGTCATTCTCCATTCTCCTGACCCTCTGAGTCACTATACAATCACAGACCGTTCTCCTGATCCATGAGTCACTATACAATCACAGACCATGCTCCTGAGTCACTATACAATCACAGACCGTTCTCCTGAGTCACTATACAATCACAGACCATGCTCCTGAGTCACTATACAATCACAGACCGTTCTCCTGAGTCACTATACAATCACAGACCGTTCTCCTGAGTCACTATACAATCACAGACCGTTCTCCTGAGTCACTATACAATCACAGACCGTTCTCCTGAGTCACTATACAATCACAGACCATTCTCCTGAGTCACTATACAATCACAGACCGTTCTCCTGAGTCACCCTCCTGACCATGTCTGAGTCACTATACAATCACAGACCATGCTCCTGAGTCACTATACAATCACTATACAATCTTCACAGACCGTCCTCCTGAGTCCCTATACAATCACAGACCGTTCTCCTGAGTCACTATACAATCACAGACCTGAGTCACTATTCACAGACCTCCAATGAGTCACTATACAATCACAGACCGTCACTATTCTCCTGAGTCACTATACAATCACAGACCATGCTCCTGAGTCACTATACAATCACAGACCTTGAGTCACTATACAATCACAGACCTCCTGAGTCACTATACAATCACAGACCGTGCTCTTGAGTCACTATACAATCACAGACCGTCTTCCTGTGTCCCTATACAATCACAGACCATTCTCCTGAGTCACTATACAATCACAGACCATTCTCCTGCATCACTATACAATCACAGACCGTCCTCCTAAGACTGATTTAAAAAAAAGACCAATCACAGTTGAAGACACACCCTGATGTCAAGTTATTATAATTTATAAAATATTTATTACTATTAATATTTTACTATTTACTCCTTCATGGTAGTACATCAACTATTTCAAATCAGTATGAAGAAGAGTGTAAGCTGTGTGTGTGTGTGTGTGTGTGTGTGTGTGTGTGTGTGTGTGTGTGTGTGTGTGTGTGTATTATAAAAGGGTCTGTTACTTTAACTAGTCCGTGAGTGTTTTTTCCCCACAGGGAAGTGATGAACTCTGGAGAGGAGAGAAGGGGAGGAGCAAGAGGAGTAAACAAAAAGAGAAAAACAGGCAGAGGGTGGAAGAAAAAGAAGAAGAAAAAGTTGAAGAAATAAAATAAACAGCATATAGAGCTGAGAGTTATAGTGTACTGCATGTGGGGTTGGTGTGTGTGTGTGTGTGTGTGTGTGTGTGTGTGTGTGTGCCAGTTAATCTCCTGGAAACACACCTAAAATTGAAGTTCGGGCAAAGAGCAGGAACGACGGATAACAACCTGCTGATTACTGACCTATTTCCCAACCAGACCTTGGCAAAAGTATAATGAACCAATGAACCTACGCACACACACACACACACACACACACACACACATATATATATATCCAACAAATATATTCTCCAAATCCAATACACACCGTGAAACTTTCCCTTCACCTCCAGCAGATCATCAGCAGGTACACACCATGATGAAGTGAGGTGAGGTGGAGGCATGAGGTGGAGGCATGAAATGGAGGCGTGAGGTGTGAGATGGAGGTGTGAGGCATAAGGTGTGAGGTGGTGGTGTGAAATGTGAGGTGGAGGTGTGAGGTGGTGTTGTGAGGTAGAGGTGTGAGGCGGTGTTGTGAGGTGGAGGTGTGAGGCGGTGGTTTGAAGTGCGAGGTGGAGGTGTGAGGTGGAGGTGTGAGGTAGTGGTGTGAGGGGGAGTTGTGAGGCATGAGTGGACGTGGAGGCATGAGGCGATGGCGTGATGTGTGAGGTGGAGGCGTGAGGTGGTGTGAGGTGAAGACGTGAGGTGGAGGCATGAAGTATAAGGTGGAGGTGTAAGGTGGAGGTGTGAGGTGTTACAGGATGATGCTGCACCATGTGGAGATGTAGAATGACCTAAAGCTGTGGATTGTCATCTTCTACCACGGTCGTCCTCGTTTCAGTTTGGGTTCTGATCTTCAGATGGTTTGAGTAATCCAGGTGTCCATCACACTACTGACTTTCTCCATCCAAACAAAAGATGTTTATAACATGATAAATCGCATAAACACCTGCATGATTCTGCCTCCTGAACCCCACCTCTGGATGGAGTTCTCCTCAGTGGGAGAGATTAACAACAGTGTAATAACCAGGAATATGTGATGCTCCATCTGTGATCAGGAGAAAACCCCAGGAGTTCAGGGGTGAGGATGGGTTTCTTCTGGTTCCTCTTCAGGTTTCAGGAGCTTTTCCTTCTGTCACCACGTTAGAGATAAACTTATAATGCGGAAGATTTGTTGTAATGTGTAGGCTTGTGTGACGTTGTGGGATCGTGTGCACCACGAAACAAATAAAACAACTCGGTGAAGTTTTTACGTCACTTTTAAACTGAGTTAAATTGCAGATGTGTGAATTCACCATGGTTATGTTGTTGTTGTTGCAGATGTTTTCACACATATTAAAATATAGTAAATATAGTAGAATAATAAAAAAAGAAATTTAGAATTAAATGCTGAAAGTGAGGAGTGTCTTTGCCCTGCTGTGTGTGTGTGTGTACCTGCCCCGGTGATGAGTGTCTTCCACTGTGTGTGTGTGTGTGTGTATGTGTGTGCGTACCTACCCCGGTGAAGGAGTGTCTGTGCCCTGCTGTGTGTGTGTGTGTGTGTGTGTGTGTGTGTGTACCTGCCCCGGTGATGAGTGTCTTTGCCCACTGTGTGTGTGTATGTGTGTGTGTGTCTGTGTACCTGCCCCAGTGAGGAGTTTCTTTGCCCCGCTGTGTGTGTGTGTAACTGCAACGGTGAGGAGTGTCTTTGCCCACCGTGTGTGTATGTTTGTGCGTACCTGCCCCGGTGAGGAGTGTCTTTGCCCCTCTGTGTGTGTGTACCTGCCCCGGTGAGAAGTGTCTTTGCCCCTCTGTGTGTGTGTACCTGCCCCGGTGATGAGTGTCTTTGTCCCGCTGTGTGTGTGTGTAACTGCAACGGTGAGGAGTGTCTTTGCCCACTGTGTGTATGTGTGTGCGTACCTTCCCCGGTGAGGAGTGTCTTTGCCCCTCTGTGTGTGTGTACCTGCCCCGGTGAGTGTCTTTGCCCCGGTGTGTGTGTGTGTGTGTACCTGCAACGGTGAGGAGTGTCTTTGCCCACCGTGTGTGTATGTGTGTGCGTGTGTGTGTACCTGCCCCTGTGTGTGTGTGGTGACCTGCCCCTGGAGTGTCTTTGTGTGTGTTTGCCCGTGTGATTGAGTGCTGCCCGCGCTGTGTGGTGTGTGTGTGTGTACCTGCCCCGGTGATGAGTGTCTTTGCCCCGCTGTGTGTGTGTGTGTGTGTGTGTGTGTGTGTGTGTACCTGCCCCGGTGATCCCGGTGATGAGTGTCTTTGCCCCGCTTTGTGGTGTGTGTGTGTGTGTGTGTGTGCGCATACCTGCCCCGGTGATCAGTGTCTTTGCCCCGTTGTGTGTGTGTATGTGTATATCCCAGGGATTGTGTGTGAACCCTCCCCCGGTGATGAGTGTTCTTTGCCCCGCTGTGTTGTCTGTGTGTTACCTGCCCCTGCTGAGGTCTGTGCCCCTCTGTGTGTGTACCTGCCCCGGTGATGAGTGTCTTTGCCCCGCTGTGTGTGTGTGGTGTGTAACCTGCCCCGGTGATGAGTGTCTTTGCCCCCGCTGTGTGTGTGTGTGTGTACCTGCCCCGGTGGTGATGAGTGTCTTTGCCCGCTGTGTGTGTGTGTGTGTGTGTGCGCTTACCTGGCCCGGTGATGAGTGTCTTTGCCCCGCTGTGTGTGTGTGTGTACCTGCCCCGGTGATGAGTGTCTTTGCCCCGCTGTGTGTGCGTGTGTGCGCTTACCTGGCCCGGTGATGAGTGTCTTTTCCCCGCTGTGTGTTGTGTGTGTGTGTGTGTGTACCTCCCCCGGTGATGAGTGTGTCTTTGCCCCTGCTGTGTGTATGTGTGTGTGTATACCTGCGCCGGTGATGAGTGTCTTTGCCCCGCTGTGTGTGTGTACCTGCCCCGGTGATGAGTGTCTTTGCCCCGCTGTGTGTGTGCTGTATGTGTGTGTACCTGGCCCGGTGATGAGTGTCTTTGCCCCGCTGTGTGTGTGTGTGTGTGTGTGCGCTTACCTGGCCCGGTGATGAGTGTCTTTGCCCCGCTGTGTGTGTGTGTGTGTACCTGCCCCGGTGATGAGTGTCTTTGCCCACTGTGTGTACCCCGTGTGGGTGTGTGTGTGTGTACCTTACCTGGCCCGGTGATGAGTGTCTTTGCCCCGCTGTGTGTGTGTGTGTGTATACCTCCCCCGGTGATGAGTGTCTTTGCCCTGCTGTGTGTATGTGTGTGTGTATACCTGCGCCGGTGATGAGTGTCTTTGCCCCGCTGTATGTGTGTACCTGCCCCGGTGATGAGGTGACTGTGTGTATGTGTGTACCTTCCCCGGTGAGAGTGTCTTTGCCCCGCTGTGTGTGTGTGTACCTGCCCCGGTGATGAGTGTCTTTGCCCCGCTGTGTGTGCGCATACCTGGCCCGGTGATGAGTGTCTTTGACCTGCTGTGTGTGTGTGTGTACACCTGCCCCGGTGATGAGTGTCTTTGCCCCGCTGTGTGTGTGTACTGTATGTGTGTACCTGCCCCGGTGATGAGTGTCTTTGCCCCGCTGTGTGTGTATACCTGCGCCGGTGATGAGTGTCTTTTCCCCGCTGTGTGTGTGTGTGTGTGTGTACCTGCCCCGGTGATGAGTGTCTTTGCCCCGCAGCACTGGAAGCAGTGGATGAGGGATCTGGAGCGGATGTTGGAGTTGAGCAGCGCCGCACTGCAGCCCAGTTTAAAGAGTCCGAGAGAAACCCAGATGTAGTTTGGTTCGTTCCCGAGGAACAGAGCCACGGTGTCTCCCTGCTGCAGCTCGGTGTGTTGGAGCAGAGCCCGGGCCGCTTTACTGCTCAGTCTGTCCGCCTCCCGGTACGTATAGGAGACACCTTCAAACACCACGAACTTCTTCTCCGGATGGCGCTTCACCGAGTCCAGGAAGCGGTCCAGGATGGTGTAACACGGCGTGGAGCTGCTGAACTTCTTCATCTTTATGGCCACACGGACCCCCTTCAGGAAAAACAGCACATCGTGGACAAAACACGGGAAGCGGAGATGAAGGAGGAGAAGAACGAGGAGCAGCGCAGCGAGAGCGATGTACAGCAGAGCCATGATGAAGAGAAGTGAAACACTCCAAGGCTGAGGACGGATTTCCTCTGGACGATCAGATATCTGCTGATTACTATCCAATGTGAGCGAGAGGCGGGGAGGAGATATAATAATCACACAACTTCTCCCACCATTCCCAGTACACACTTACACTTATGGGAAGCCAAAAGGTTCATACACACACAGGTGAGGAAAGTGAAAGACACAAATAAGAGAAGAAATGTTTCTCCAAGTGTATGAACAGAGGAGAGGAAGATATAAAGATAGGCACGTGTTTATCACGGGTGAGAGAAGAACCGTCTGATCAACCAGACCATTAAATCCACTGATGATCTGATTCCATGGTAAACAGCAGGAGGTAAACATGTAAACAGCCTCTTCTTAAACCTGATGTGTTTGAAGCAGGAGAAATGACAAAGTGTCCAGATTGTGATGAATAGAATAGTCTTTATTTATCACATAATCATTACATCCCAGTTTGTTTGGAAGGTGTGGTCAGAGCACAGGGTCAGGGCCATGATACAGCGCCCCCTGGAGCACCAGTGCTTGCTCAAGGACTCAAAAGAGGCACCTTGGCCATTACCATGGCTCGAACCAACAACCTTCCGATCAGTAACCCAGCACCTTAAACCACTGAGAAACCACACCCCTCCCCCACGGAGACACACCCCTACCCAGGCATCTGGGTCAGAGCTTCTCCGAAACATCAAATCTGGAATGATATTCCTGGTATGCAAACAGTACAACCTACAAAACTTACTCCAAAATATTGTTCATGAACAGTTTCAGGAAGAATTTCCTCCAGATCAGGAGAACACGACAGAACACACAGTCAACTTTACACTTGAGTGATCATCTCAAAACATGGCTGTTATTCACACTGTGTTTAATCTGATAGAAAAGGAGAGTCTTTACTTGTCACATAGACATTACAGCACGGTCAAATTCTTTCTTTGCACGATTGCTTCGAAGACACACTCCTCAAACACACAACATCCAGCTCACGCAGTGAAGGAACGTGTGAATGAAACACTGAAGTTCATTGTGTGGAGAGATTTTCCTCACACTAAGCTGGAGTCTGTTGCCGAGTATTATATTACAAAAGCTTCTCAAGAGACTACAAAAAAGAAATATACTGTCAAAAGTATATTATATATATATATATATATATATATATATATATATATATATATATATATATATATATATATGTATATATATATATTAGGACTGTCAAAGTAAACGCATGATTAACGCAGTGTGCATTACTATGTGAGTGATCTATGCGAGTGCATTACTATGTGAGTGATCTGCTCCTCCTGTTGTGTTGAACGAAACCCAAACAACAAAAAAGAACAATGGAATAAAGAAACTTCAGGCTGTGTCCTGCCCAGAAAATTACAGCATTGACCTGTAATGTTAGGATGGAATATAAAAGAGGTGATAGATGTGTTTTATTAACAAAAAACACCAATAACGTGCCTCCATTATGCTTCCTAAATTTCATTTCACAATATGCACTTTACAAACAAAGGTTAGTAAATAGTTAAAATGTTCAGAGCAATAATTAGAATTAATAATATATTTTTGTTAATACATGTCTGTTCATTTCATATCATTTAACTAATACTATAAGATATAACTATCATTTTTTTTATAATTCTTTTGCTGTATGTGAACATGTTACATTATTATATGTTAATGTACAATTAGCCAAGTGTCCTTACGTGTTGAATGTGCATTTTATTTGTGCATGAATGTAGTTTCGTTGTGTGATTTTTAAAGGGTCAATTTAAGTTGTGTGTATTTCCTTTCTTCGTTCTGACGACATTGTTTGAATACAAAAAAGAAGCAAGTGTCCAAATAAATGTCTGTAAAATCCAGAATGACTTGAGTTGTTATTTTAACTAGTGACAAGCTCCTTGATATATTACTGTATAATGATAATAATAATAATAATAATAATAATAATAATAATTCATCTTATTCTACCGCTGTATCCGATCTTCCCTCGGGTCACGGGGAGCCTGTGCCTATCTCAGGCGTCTATGGGCATTAAGGCAAGATACACACTGTATAGAATGCCAACCCATCGCAGGACACACACACACACACACACACACACATTCATACACTAGGGACAATTTTCCAACATGCCAATCAACCTACGTGCATGTTTTTGGACCGGGAGAAACCGGAAAAATACCCTGAGGCACGGGGAGAACATGCAAACTCCACACACACATGGCCGAGACGGGAATCAAACCCGGACCCTGGCGGTGTGAGACGAACATGCTAAGCCACTAAGCCACCGTTTGTGCCCCTTTATAATAATAATAATAATAATAATAATAATTAATAATTACTTATTATTATAATAATAATAATAATAATAATAATAATAATTACATTTTATATAGAGCTTTTCTGGACACTCAAAGCACTTTACATTATGAGAGGTGGATCTCCTCATCCACCACCGGTGAACAGCATCCACCTGGATTATGCGACGACAGCCATAGTGCAACCAGAACACCCATCACACACCGGTTTACTTGTGGAGAGGAGACAGAATGATGAAAGCCAATCAGTAGATATGGAGGACGGTTAGGAGGCCTGTGATGGTCAGAGGCCAATGGGTGAATTTGGCCGGGATGCCGAGGACACGCCTCTACTCTTTTTGCAAAGACATCCTGGGATTTTTAAGTGACCACAGAGAGTCAGGACCTCAGTTTAACATCTCATCTGAAAGTCCCCCGTCACTATACTGGGGTTGTTAGGACCCACACAGACCACAGTGTAAGCGCCCCCTGCTGGCTACACTAACACCTCTACCAGCAGCAACCTAGTATTCCCAGGTGGTTCTCCCATCCAGGTACTAACCATGTTCATTCATGCTTAGCTTCACTGGGCAACCAGTCTTGGGCTACAGGGCGATATTGCTGCTGGCTACAGTATATTACTGTATGGAACCTGAACGTATCACCAGGAAATAGAGATATGATGTGTATATTTTCTCCATCATCACCTAAACTCTTTCATCCCCAAATCACCTCTCTTTCATTTCTTTTATTGTTCACAACTTTTATTGTTTGTCGTGTCCTGGGAATTCTCTGTGTGTGTCATGTTTTCTTGATCTCCTGTATAGTAATCTCTACTGTACAGGTGATGAAATGTAATGATGTTACATTAAACATGTTACATCTTTAATGCAGATTTCCAACAAAATTAAATGTAATAATTAAAAAAAAACTCAATCTTATAATTGCATGGCCAAGAATAGTTAAATTCACACACACACACACACAAACACACACACACACACACACACACACACACTCACACATAAAGTGTTATAGATAAGTAGGAGAAAAGGGACTTTGACCTTGTTCTTACATAACTGAGGAATATCGCTTACTCTTCACAAACAGTCAACATGGAGACTGTATCTGTTCTCCTCGCAGTCACAGGTTTGGCATTTATCGTGTTTTTTTATGTCAAGTTCCCATATTTCCTGCAGGACTGCGCCTACGCACTGAGATCATTAAGGGTCAGGTCGAGGCGTATGAAGTTCCGGAAGAGCATTCCGTTCTACACCATTCTGGATTGTTTCCTGGATGCAGTGCACAGACACCCACACAAAACCTTCATCGTGTTCGAGGATGAAGTCTACACGTACCTGCAGGTGGATCGCTGGAGCAACAGGGCGGCGCATGCACTGCGTAAACATGCCGGCCTGCGCGAGGGAGACACGGCCGCGCTGCTCCTCGACAATCAACCCCACTTTGTCTTCCTCTGGCTCGGGCTGATGAAGATCGGCTGTAGCGCGTCTCTACTCAACACCAACATTCGGGGAAAATCTCTAATGCACTGCTTTCTGTGCTGCAAGGCCAAAGTGCTGATCGCTGGCGGAGGTAATACACACAGGGTCGGGGTCTGGGCCGTGGTCAGGGGGGGCCAGGGGGGGTTTACATCTATAATTAATGTTCTACATGAATATAGTGGAGAGTCTCTTTACATATAATCTCATCACTGATTGGTTGATTAGATTCCTGAGGAATAAGTGATCATTATTCCATCTGTGAATTCTGCAGTTTAACTCCTTCCCCAACCTTCTACACAACCATCACCCAACACACACACACGTTCTGAGGAAGGACACACTCTCGTCATCCAATCATGCTGTATCGTGAGTTTTCATTCCTTAATAAAAACATGACGATGGAAACTTGTTTGAAGATCCTGGTCCTGGTAGGATTCAGGAGCCTCCTGTCTTCTTGCACAGAACCTTGTGGACTGGAAGGGGTTCAGTCATGGGGAGCTTGACAATAGCTTCTAATTCAGTTCTTCTGGTTTGTCATGTCCTGCTTTTTCAGCTGGTTGCAGTCTCCAGCAGTTCATTTCACCAGCTGCATCTCTGTAACCAGCTGAAAAAGCAGGACATGAAATACTCACAGCGTGGTCTACTCGATCCCTGCTGATCCAATTGTAGAAAATGTCTGCAGAACCTTATTATAATCATCATCATCATCATCAGCACTATCATCACCACTCATACAGCTGTTATTGTGATCATCTTCCTCTTTTCTCCTTCAGACACTCATGTCAACAAAACCAACAATACTTCATGTGTCACACTAACAACACAGTTCTATGGTGCAGGATGATCATTTTCATGAGGGTTTGGCAGGTCTGATACTTCACCTGAACACTCTCTTGAGACAAATCTCCTTCCACTCTTGTCCACATGTGCTGTTATAATAAACTCCATTCTTCTGAGGAGATGTTTGAGGAGATTCCCTCAGTTATAAAAGTGTGTGTGAGTACAGGTGGAGAAGGTAAGAAGGTTCCTGAGATGCCGTCAGACTTCACACACATTCAATAGGATCTATAGCAGATCTTTCACTCCAACCCTCTCACAGAAGATCTCCATGGAGCTGGCTTTGACTACAGGAGCCTCATCATGCTGGAGCAGGTTCCTGTGAGAACTTCAGATGGCCGAACCACACTGATGAGTTTGAGGTTTGTGGTGTTTGTTGTTCCAGAGTTTCTCAGCGCGGTGTGTGAGGTGCTGCCGGAGTTGCTTGAACGCAACGTGCAGGTTTTCCTGTTGTGCGATGTTTGTGACACGGACGGACTTCAGACTCTGCAAGACAAGATGGAGAGCAGTGATGATGGACCTGTGAGTCGCACACTGAGAGCGAACATCAACATGAGGAGCCCCGCTGCGTACATCTATACATCAGGAACTACAGGTACACAACTACACACTGATACTCACAAACACAGAGCAACATCTACAGTGTGTGTGTGTGTGTGTGTGTGTATAGGTCTTCCTAAAGCAGGTGTTATACTTCATGAACGAATTTGGGGTGGCACTTTCTTCCAGTGCCTGTTTGATGTCACACATGATGATGTCATCTACATCCCCCTCCCCCTTTACCATGCTGCAGGACTGATCATTGGCCTGAATGGGGCGATAGAGAGGGGTACAAAAATCTCCTACACACTCTTCTGGAATACAATTTGAACATTTCATGAATGAAATTTTACCATAAATTGTGTGTGTGTGTGTGTGTGTGTGTGTGTGTGTGTGTGTGTGTGTTCAGGGATAACTGTGGTGTTGAAAAGGAAGTTCTCAGTGTCTCAGTTCTGGAATGACTGCAGGAAACACAACGTGACGGTGATTCAGTACATCGGAGAAATCATGCGCTACCTCTGTAACACACCCAAGGTAACACACACACACTCAGAGGTGAAGTAACAGTGCTTGTTATCTTGTTATCACTGGACCTGTCCAGGGGCTGGATTTATTCCTGGAGGTTTGTGTGGTCATCATCCAGATGGGGAGGGTCATCTCTTCCTCAACACACCGTGTGGGTGTAGGTTCTCATTCCAACCGATCAAAACGGAGAGCCACTGAATTTGGTGTGGACTTGTTTAGTTAAAATGAAAACCTGACACACACACACACCAGCCCCTAGTTTAGACAAAAGGACGTCTTGGGTGAACTACTGGACAAACCAGTCTGTGGCTCCACATCACACCTTAAAGGATCTTCTATTAACATCTTTGTGTCAGATAGTAAACAACCTTTCAGAGAACTTATGGAGTCCAGGAAGGGAAGAGTTTAAGGAGATGGTGAAGGAGCCGACCTGATGGACATTATGAGTTTCATGGACGAATGCTTCACATAGGGCAGAAACAATTCCCTGCGATTGATT
Source organism: Kryptopterus vitreolus (assembly GCA_030449085.1). Lineage (NCBI taxonomy): Eukaryota > Metazoa > Chordata > Actinopteri > Siluriformes > Siluridae > Kryptopterus > Kryptopterus vitreolus. The sequence goes on from JACRUU010000019.1 coordinate 21,693,159, forward strand.
GCGTTTCAGGTACGCGCTTGTTGACCGCCGCGATGTTGTGCATGTCGTTACAGAGAGAGACGGACCGACAGCACAAGGTGCGAATCGCCATCGGGAACGGACTCCGCGCAGACGTCTGGCAGGAATTCCAGCACCGGTTTGGCGTCAAAAACATCCGAGAGTTTTACGCTGCCTCTGATGGGAACATGGGATTTCTGAACTACACGGGGAAAGTGGGAGCTGCAGGGAAAATCAACTTCCTGCAGAGGGTGAGGCTCCTAAAAACAAACAAATCCTGTGTGTTGGTTACAAGTTTGTGGACTTTAACATTTCATGTAGTCTCCATCTTGTGGGAAGATGTTCCACTGCAGGTTCGTATAGATTCATTCAGGAACACGTGTGTGTGTGTTCGTAAAGTCAGGTAATGATGTAGGTGAGAAGGTGAGCAGGTGTGGAGGTATATCCTGGGATGCACTCAGTTGGTCACAAACCTGTTGGAGCTCCATCCCCAGGAATGCACAGATTTCTCAGTTCATGAGAAGGGAAGAAAATGTCATGCTCATGCAGTACAATCATGTGCCTTAGAGTTTGTGTGAACAGTTTGGGAAAGAATCACATATGGATGGAAAAGTCAGGTGTACATTTCTTTTTATCCACACAGCAAATATACCGAGTATAAAAGTGATTCATTATTGAATAAAATGACTGATTAAAGGCAACTGTGGATGAAATGCTGTAGAATTTTCTCTGTGCAGAAATTCTCTCCTCATGCACTGATTCAATACGACATGGACACCCAGGAGCCAGTGAGGAGACAGCAGGGGGCGCTGTGTCGCTGTTCCTACGGGTGAGACTGAAGACACATTGCTCAACATCAACACTGATATTAATAAGTTTTAAAAAAACAGAGACTGTAGGAGATGTAGTTTAAGGATTACGTGTAATCATTCTTCAGACGTTCACACACACACACAGACACACACATACACACACAGTGAAACAAGCGGAATCCAGAGCGACTGGAGCTGTGAAACTGGAGCAAACGCAATTTAAAAGGGAGAGTGATGTGAAAGGGAAATAACAGAAAGCATATTTTACACATTATTTTCTCACATCTATTATCTTTTTATAGTTTTGATGTTATAACAGCAATTGCCATAAAATTAGTCCTCTGTGTGTGTGTGTGTGTGTGTGTGTGTGTGTAGGTGAAACAGGGCTCCTTGTGTGTAAAATCACAGAGATCACCCCATTTGAGGGATACGCAGGAAATCCAGAACAAACCGAGAAGAGGAAGCTACACAATGTGTTTGAGGAAGGAGATGTTTATCTCAACAGTGGCGACTTAATGAAGATGGATCACCAGGAATTTATCTACTTCCAGGATCGAGTTGGAGACACGTTCAGGTGTATGATATAGAAAGACAGAAGAAAGACTTCACCCATTATTACAAAAAAAAACCCTCCCCATCTATTACAAGCATAACTATCCCCATCCATTAAGCATCCATACTATACATAAAACGAACCCTAACCCTCCCCATCCATTACATCATAACTATAACCCCTCCCCATCCATTACATCATAACTATAACCGCTCCCCATCCATTACATCATAACTATAACCCCTCCCCATCCATTACAACATAACTATAACCCCTCCCCATCCATTACAACATAACTATAACCCCTCCCCATCCATTACAACATAACTATAACCCCTCCCCATCCATTACAACATAACTATAACCCCTCCCCATCCATTACAACATAACTATAACCCCTCCCCATCCATTACAACATAACTATAACCCCTCCCCATCCATTACAACATAACTATAACATAATTATAACCCTCCCCATCCATTACAACATAACTATAACATAATTATAACCCCTCCCCATCCATTACAACATAACTATAACCCCTCCCCATCCATTACAACATAACTATAACCCCTCCCCATCCATTACAACATAACTATAACCCCTCCCCATCCATTACAACATAACTAACCACCCCCATCCATTACATCATAATTAACCCCTCCATTACCATATAACCCCGCCCATCCATACAACATAATTATAACCCCTCCCATACATCCATAATTATACCCTAACCATAATTATTAAACCCCTCCCCATCCATTACAACATAATTATAACCCCTCCCCCCTCCATAATTATAACCACTCCCCATCATTACATCATAATTATAACCGCTCCCCATCTATACAAATAACTATAACCCCTCCCCATCCATTACATCATAACTGTAACCCCTCATTATTTATTAGATCAAAACTATAACCCCTCCCCATCCATTACATCATGACTATAATGCCTCCTTATCCATTACATCATGACTGTAACCCCTCATTATTTATTATATCATAGCTATAACCCCTCCCCCATCCATTACATCATAACTACAATACATTCTAATTAATTATAAGTCAGAACTCATGCAGGTGTTTGGTTGTGGTTTTGTGGAGCAGATGGAAAGGTGAGAATGTGGCCACGACTGAAGTAGCTGATGTTATTGCACAGCTGGATTTTGTTGGAGATGTGAATGTGTACGGTGTCAAAGTTCCAGGTACAGACATCAACCATAATGTAACATTTCATCCCATTCTTAATATTACAGCCATTTATATTACAGCTCTGTGTGTCTGTGTGTGTTTGTGTGTGTTGAAGGTCATGAAGGCCGTGTTGGAATGGCAGCGCTGACACTACAGGACAAGCACAAGTTTAACTCTGAAAAAGCTTTCAATCACATTACCAAGTTCCTGCCTCCATACGCCCGCCCTCGCTTCATACGCATCCTGGTACACACACACACACACACACACACACACACTAGCTGCTAACACCAGTGATCAGTGTCTACATTATCATTGTACTGCTGACAGACATTATTGTTGTTGTTGTTGTTGTTTCAGAGGAGCATGGAGCTGACCTGGGACGTTTAAACAGGTGAAAACGTCTCTAATGAGGGATGGATTTGATCCTGAGAGAGTGACTCCACCCATCTACTTCCTGCAAGACAGCAGCGAGAACTATGTCCCATTTACACCCACACACTACAACTCCATCATTTCCGGGCAGATCCACTTCTGAACACACACACACAGACACACACACAGGATATGATAGGACACTGACATGATAATGATTATGCTGATGACGATGATGATGGTGATGATGAAGGGAATGTAATGACAGACAAAAATGCTGTTCATCGTGTTTTATTCCAAGTTTTCTAAGAAATTAACTGTTACATCAACAAGACACTTGACAGCTAAACACTCGGTCACTTGATCCAGCAGAGGGCGCTGTGAGAACCCACGCTACTGTAACACACTCACTGTATTACATATGACAGTATATAAATAAATACACACACACACACACACACACACACACACACACACACACACACACACACACTCACTCACTCACTCACTCAGGCCTGGACCCGAGGTTGAAATTGTCTCAGGTTTAATGCTCATCAGGTCACATGGCTAATGCATGAATGAAGGAGCCATAAGGTGTAAAGAATTAATAGGGAAATTTTTGAGGGGATAAAATCTAGCTACACAATTAATAATATAACATAAAAATACACAAAACAACACGCCTGGTTGACGCCAAAAAGTGCACTGGTTTTACACGAACTCCACAAATCTCCATGTAGTTGTGTTTATTATTTAAAAATGCAGAAATAAATGATGATGAATGAATGATGAAATTTCAGACATTCAGTTTCACAGATTTATATTTGCAGTATTCATTCAACCCCCTTGATATGTATACATGTATGAACAACATGAGAGGGGGGGGTCAGTATGTGAGAGGCGGGGTAAGTATATGAGAGGTGAAGTCAGTATGTGAGAGGCAGAATCAGTATGTGGGAGGCGGGGTCATTATATGAGAGGCGGGGTCACTATATAAGAGGCGGGGTCAGTATGTGAGAGGCAGGACCAGTATATGAGAGGCAGGTCACTATATGAGAGGTGGGTCACAATATGTGAGAGACACATGAGAGGTGGGGCCAGTATGTGAGAGGCGAGGTCATTATATGAGAGGTGTGGTCATTTTATGAGATGCAGGGTCAATATATGAGAGGCAGGAGCAGTAAGTGAGAGGTGAGGTGCATTTGTGGGAGGCGGGGTCAGTATGTGAGGTTAGTGCAGACTGAACCCACACACAGCCTCTGCTCTGATGGATATATTTAGATCACAGCTCATTGGCTCCGAGCTTCTGTTTAATCACATGATTTTGCAACGCCTCGACTCAGAAGCAGATTCAGTTACAGCCTCGAAAGCCTGCACGTACACACACTCACTTATTCACTCACGCACTTTTACACACACTCACTTATTCACTCATGCACTTTTACACACACTCACTTATTCACTCATGCACTTTTACACACACTCATTCAATCACACACACACAATCATTTACATAAAACCTTCATCTGGAATTCTTCGCATTTCACATGCTTTAGAACAACCAAACTAGTAGCATCTGCACAACTCATACATATTTACATATATATATATGTAAATTCCTGGAACGATTGTTAATTAAGCCATGGGGAGGTTGTTTAGGCACTGGACTCTGGACCAGAAGGTTACACCACCAAGCTGAACTTGTTATGGTTAAGCCAGGTGCACCAGCCAGTTCATTCCTAGTGCTGCTCCCACCTACTGATAATACGGTCGTGGCTATCTCCGTGCTGCTGGATGAACATCATGTGGCTCTAGTAGCTGAATTTAAAGCTTAGTTCAGTACCTTAGAGTCTAAACTGGACCACATACAAGCCATAGTTGCGGACCATGACCAGTGTTTATCGTCACTGGAGTTGGCTTCGGATGAACCGAGTCAGCACGTCAGAGAGACGGAAAACATCTGCTATGGCTTTCGAGAAAAAACGTACAGCTAACAGCAAAAGTTGTGGACTTAGTGGGTCGGAGCAGGAGGCAGAAGCTACTAATTCTTGGCCTCCCGGAACAGATAGACAAAAAACATTATTCTTCAGAAACTTCGAGCCCATCCGAACACTGGCACCTAAACCCGCTCCAGGACAGAGACCGCATCCCGGTATTCTCCGCTTGGATCGGTACCAGGTTAAAGACATACTGCAATCTGGTCAATATCCAGGTCCCTATGGGTTCCCAGTAGATCTTTTTTAAATCCTTTCTCTCCTCGCACCCCGACTGGCTTGGATTTTATCGGATTCTTTTTGACTTGGGTCAGTTTATTATATTAAAACCCTATCGCTTCAATTTTGACAAATTCTCAGCAATCTCAATATTTCAGCCTTAAGTGGGGAAGTCGTCAGTGCTGTCCCCTCGGCCCATTGCTCTTTAACCTTGCCACTGCATTCCACAGATGCAGGGATATTTCTGGGACATTTGGAGACAGGGTACAGAACACAAAGTCTGTCTCCATGCTGTTGACCTTTTACTTTCCATATCAGACCCAGTCACCTCTAGGTCAACTTTACTGTCATTGCTTGGTAAATTTAGTCACTTTTCTGTATATCAATTAAATCTGGACAAAATTGAGATTTTTCTTCTAGGCACTGATGTACCAAAAGTACACCATCTCCCATTCAAAACAGTTAAGGATCAGTTTGCTTATTTAGGTATTAAAGTTACAAGGAAACACAAAGACCTTTTTTTTTTTTTTGGAAGGACCTGGGCGGATGGTCACCCTTGTCTGTCACTTGTTGGTAGAATGATTTCTGTTAGTGGAAGGACACCACCTCTCCCACTCACGTCCAGTCGCTCAGAGATATCATGTCCAGCTTATCCCTTGAGAAAATTCATCATTCATATCAATAAGTCAGGCTTAAAATTTCAACAGGTTTTGGGGATCCTTCCAAAATCTCTATTTTAAGACTAATTAGCTTACTCATCTTTCTTATAAAACCCAGACTTCCAGTGTTTTCCTTTTCCTTTCTTGTCTTTTTCCTTTGCTTATGCCTGTTCAATCTTGTAGATGTGCCTTTACTGTTTTTCCTAGTTATGCAACGTTCTTTTTGATATACAATACTGGCTCGGAGAGAGGGGAGGGATTTATTTTGTTAATATTCAACATGCCTTGTACACGTGTGTCTCTATTTTGTCCAGTCCTTTGACTTTTGAATTACCTGTATATTAGGTTTGTACTTCTCTGTTAAAAAAATAAGGTACAACCAATAAACATATTGAAATGAAAAAAAAAAGAAAGAATAAGGACAAGTATTGTTAATGAAACCTGTCTGATTCTGTGTACTGTTGTTATTCTTGCACAGGGGGTGCATTCTTAGAAATAAGAAGCCGTACAGGGAATACTAAACAACGTATTTGTTTAATCTACATTATTCCGTAAATACAATGTTAGTCTATCTCCCAACACTCTTTCCATGGTCGTAAATTAGTCCAGCTCTTTCTGGACTGTTTAAGGAGCTGATGAAGTTGTGCATTAATATCCAATAAACAGGGCGCAAACTTTGACAGATAATTTACTTTTCCCAGGAACGTAAATCCGCTTTGCTCCTTGTTGACTTCATGTTTTTGATCACTGAGACCATTTCAGGGTCTGGCTTGATTCCTTTAGAGCAGGGGAGTCAAATGGACGGAGGGCCAAATAAAACATTTTGCTACAAGTCGAGGGCCGGACTGTCCCAATGTTAATTGAAATCAAAATTTGACCTACTGAAAACCTAACAAATATATTACGATTAGATAAATAAAGTAATATTTTCTTATGACTCTGTCAGTAATTTTTAATTTTCAACAGGCTGGCACAAAAGACAAATGTCAATACAAAAACACCTCATAACATGAACATTAAATGAACAAAGTGATATTATTCAAGGCACCATCAGCTATATTTTCTCATTTAGCAAAAGTGGGCTGAATTTAAGCAACTTCAAAGAAATAAATAATATCAGCAATTTTCTGCCATTCACTCCACTGATAAATATATATATATATATATATATATATATATATATATATATATATATATTGCATTGAAATACAATAAAATAAAGTACAAAAATCTATGAACCAGAAACAAGACTTTCTTTAAGGAAAAGTCATATGTGCAGTGAAAACAAATATTATTTAACTTTTAAATGTAGCCTTTGTTCCATGTCTATATTCTCGTTTTTGTCTGCGTGTTTTGTTTCATGATGCCGTCTCAGATTATACTCTTTCATCACCGCCACACTTTCTCCACACAGAAGGCACACGGGTTTTCCAGCGACGTCCGTGAACATGTACTCAGACTCACACCTTGTTTGAAACCCCCGTTTCTCAGTGGTCCACCTTCCGTTTTGCCATTGTTGATGAGTAGGCTTTTTGCTGTTATGCTAATGACCGCTAATAAATAAGGAAAGGAAGCCGCCTCTCGCTCGGTGCGTCACCGTTGCATTGTGGGAAATGTAGTTTTGGTGCGTACATAATATCTGCGGGCTACTGGTTTGCAGGAGCCCGCGGGCCGGATCTAATAATAAATTAATATCATCACGCGGGCCAAATAAAACCCACTCGCAGGCCTGATTTGGCCCGCGGGCCTTGGCTTTGACATATGTGCTTTAGAGTATAAGCAGTGACCAAAGTAACGAACTTTAGCAGCACTCAGTAGCACTGCTTTTCTTGTCATTATGTTGTCATCATGTTCCTTATTGGTTCGTCCGTAAACCAATGATTATTCCTCATTGGTTTCCGATCAGCCAAGTCAACCTATAAAACTACCTCTATTGGCAGAGCCTGGTGTTCAGTGGGCAGCGCCACAGCCTCCAGTCAATATGACAGACGCATCGATTGCCAGCTCATATGGTATACCTAATCCAACATTACCTAAATTTGAAAAGGGTAGTGACCTAAAATGGCTTTGTAGCCATGTAGGAAATCTCATGTTTAGCCATTGGGGGGGGGATTGGCAGTACTAGTCAGGATAAGTCATCTCTATGACATCACAGTGCACTCTTTGCTTGAAAGCCAGAGTACCAGTTAATTTAGCTCACTTTCATCTGATCATTTCAACTTGAAAGCTTCAATTGCTTCAATTAACCAACCAACTGAGCCACAGCTAGTATAAAACTACGTTTAACTCAACATTTAAGTCTTCAACCAGAAGCACATTATAACATCTATTAGTAACACATTTATACTGCTAGACGTGAATGGCATCAGTGTACCCAACTTCTCATTAAAGTTTTGTGGATAAGACTCCATGCCCTTACACCCTAACAGGAGTCACCTTCAAGGACTATTAGATCTCATACTCATTAGAACTTGCCTAAGCTTCTTTTCACCATATATCAGGTAAGATGATTCCCAGTCCATGTTCAGCAAAGGTACTCCTGCAAAATTCATAGTTATTTACTTTTCTTCTGACACCATGTCTTGTTCTATGTACTGCTGTTGTTCTCGCACAGACCGCTCCGCCTTAGAAATAAGGAGTAAGGCGTTATATAATAATATGGAATTATGCCGTAATACAATGTTATTCTATCACCCAACACTCTTGCCATAGTTGTAAATGAGTGTTGCAAATATTCAGTGGTTACGTGAACATTACATAACCGTGGAGAGATCATCAGTTTACTAACTGTGAGTACATATAGAGTACACATGGAGAAAACTGCTGTGGTAGAGGACAAACAGCCTGGCAACCCAGAAAGCACTCACATTAAAAAGCGTCACATGCAGGGCAGATCTCTTCCACATGTCGCCCATGAGATCAAGATGGATGTGACCCTGTTCACACCCGGACTGATCCGATCATGCAAGACCCTAAAGTCAGAGACACACTGCCCTAAACACTGCAAATCAGATTGACCTAGCGAGTCTCTCTCACACACACACACACCATAGCCAGGTACACTAGTGAGTGTGTGAAACTAATTGAATGTTCTGCACATGATTCTTCCTTTCTGATTGGGCCACACACACACACACACACACACACACACACACACACACACACACACACACACATAGGGAAAGTAACAGCTGTTCACATTCCATTGAGAACTAAATATTCACTCACACACACACACTCAGTGACTGATAGAAAAAGAAAGGACACATGGTGCATAGAATAAAAATTCTAAATATCCCAGAATGATACGAGATAACAGTTTCATCTGTGTTAGCAAAAACTTCAGGGTGGAATGAGATTAGCCATATCAGTGACATGTTTCTGCGTATCAGAATGTTTCAACATAGTGTAGCATATAGAATATATACGTGCAGGCATGTGTACGTGCAGACACAGCACACTGAGACTAAATATCGAGTGTTCACTCAGCAAACACACCAAAGGCTGTTGATAAACTCATCAACACTGTGTGTGTGTGTGTGTGTGTGTGTGTGTGAACTCTGAACCTCTGGTGACATGACACACACACACACACCATCTCATGAACAAAAATCAAATGTCTCCTATATAAATGCACATCTAAATGAGGCAGTACTAATAATATAATTTGTGTAAGTAATGCACTAAATTATGTCCCCTTACTATCAAGTGCACTTGGTCAGGACTCGGGTAACTTCCACTTGACTTAAAACGTCACTGATCAAATTGCGTATGTTCACATATTTGCTTCAGAATCAGGAAATCAGTGCAATTAAGCTTTAAGTGATTAAACGATTCACATAACAGACAATAGCGTGTGATATACGCAATACCACGCCCACAATCGCTCCGTACAAACCGGATATTGTAGCAATCCAGATTAAATGTGGAGAACAGCAAAACATTTTTTTAAGATGGGAACAGCTTCACCTGTCTTCCTTTATCCATCTTTCCCTTCAGCATCATTTACGTCTTCACCATTAGCCATCTTTACCTTCATTTCAGCTGAACCTGTCTTCACTATCCTTCATCTGTCTTTCTTTTTAATTCACCTGTCAATATTATTAACCAGGACAATCTCCTGATGGGGGCACGGTGGATTAGTGGTTAGCACGTTCGCTTCACACAGCCAGCGTCTGGGTTCGGTTCCCGTCTCGGCCATGTGTGTGCGGAGTTTGCATGTTCTCCCCGTGCCTCAGGGGGTTTTTCTCCGGGTTCTCCGGTTTCCTCCCGGTCCAAAAACATGCACGGTAGGTTGATTGGCACCTTGGAAAATTGTCCCTAGTGTATGAATGTGTGTGTGTGTGCCCTGCGATGGGTTGGCATTCTATCCAGGGTGTATCCTGCCTTAATGCCCATAGACGCCTGAGATAGACACAGGCACCCCGTGACCTGAGGGAAGATCGGATATAGCGGTAGAAGATGAATGAATGAATGAATCTCCTGATAGATGATAAATAGTGCTGGAGCTTGAATACGTGTGTGAGTCAGGGCCGAACTTTGGTCCTGTTGATGTTGATGGAGAGTCGTGAATTTAATCACATCTGAATGAGGATCGAATGAAGTTTGTCTCTCACTGAAAGATAATACAGGAATACAGATCAGTCTGAGGTGGCAACAAGAAGTTCCGCCTCTTGCCAAATAAATAACCGTTTGCGCTGGTAAATTTGTGCATGAAATTCTAACACGGTTATAGAACAACACACACCTCCAGAGGGAAGGGGCATAAAAAAAACACTACACCCATTCCAGATTAGATTAGACACTCCTGCTCTAGAACTCTGGACATAACATCAAGAAGGTGGAGGTCAGGAACACGTTTTTCTCTAGTCTTAGGGGCGGGGCACTGATGTTCTTGTGAACGCCTAATTGAACACTGAGACAGAACTCACTATCAAAATGATCCATTTAAATAAAAATATCTCCTGAGCTTCAGTATGCTATATTTTTACCTCCAGAGTGTGACACACTGGCGTCTATAAATCTGTAAATCCAGTGGTTTTGAAGTGCACATGTCTCAATGAGATGTGCAGCTGTTCTCATCTGCCGAGGTTCAAACTGGTGCACCTCAAAATATCTATGATGTGAAACATTAGACAAAGTCCTCACACTGTCACAGCGCACTGTAACCTGCAGCACAGCTCCACTCTAGCGTTAGCATGCGGGATGGTGCGAGGCTACGCTAAAGCTAGGTTGGGTGTTAGCTTAGCGTCAAGGTTAGCGCACGGCGTGGCCTGAACGAATCGGAATGCTAGTGCGTCAATTTAACCTACTTTTAGAAGGAGATTAGCGTAATGCAGGCAGAAGGCAAGATTAAACATCTTTCTCCTGCCAGGTTT
>JACRUU010000019.1:21706845-21741006 GCA_030449085.1 Kryptopterus vitreolus
TATATATATATATATATATATATACACACACACACACACACACACACACACACACACACACACACACACACACACACACACACACACACACACAACACACACACACACACACACACACACATTATAGTCAGCCTGGTCAATAGATATTTATCCAATTAACATTAAATCATTTTTATTTAACACATTAAATATTTTTATATTTAACTTCAAACAGTTAAATGCAGAAAAGTGCAATAAATGCACATCTGAACATTTCTAACTCTGCCAAAATAAGTTCCAATTTTGAGACCTTAAAACAAATATTTTAAAAATAAATATCCTTTAGATTTGAATTATTAACAACAATAACAATAATAAAAGTCATTCTTTGTCATTATAAAATATGTTCCTCTGTGACTCGGTATATCTGAGCTTTTTTGCTCCACATGAATAAAAGCACACTGACCTTTGTGAGGTGTGACATGTTGGTGTTATCAGGGACTAATCCCTCTGCAGCTGCACTGCACACTTCTGTACTTATTCCAGGAAAAAAAATCTCAGGGCAGTTACTCGGACATTAATGCTTTGTTTATTTTCACATTTTTTATGTTCAATTAAACATTATTCCATGACTGCTGTTCCATATGGAACACTAAACTCTATACCTTCATCCACGACATGTATGTATTTATTTATGCAGGATTTTACTCATCTCATGTGGCTTCTATATTTAATGAATATTCTGTAATCTCTTCATTTCTCTACATTCTGAATTTCTTCATTCAGCATCTTCGATTTTACATTATATTTTGTATACATTTACTTGAATAAATCTAATATTAATATCATGCTGATATCAGTGATTTGTAATAAATTTGGAAAAATAAGAAAGAGATGCATCGATATGTTTTAAACTGAAGATTATGATTGAATTGTGGTTTTATTTGGTTTAGATTGGACGTACGGTGTCCCGTTGGGTTCAGAAGGCATTACAGAGCTCAAGCTCGGCCGCCGCCGTGAGATCAGAGGACGTGTCCATCCCTGAGCCTGTGGCTGACGAGTGTCCAGTCTGCGCTTATAACGAGTGGGACCCACTGGAGGAAGTGATTGTAGGGCGAGCGGAGAACGCACGTGTCCCTCCGTTTACTGTAGAGGTCAAGGTACAGACAACCATTCATTTACACTCACTCTCTCTCTCTCTCTTAAAATTGATTTGCTTATTCATTGAATCCCCCTTTTCTTGGTCAGGCCAACACGTACGAGAAGTACTGGCCATTTTATCAAAAATATGGAGGGCAAACATTCCCTGAGGGGCACCTGAAGAAGGCGATTACTGAAATCGATGAAATGTGCAATATCCTGCGCCATGAGGGCGTGGTGGTGAGGAGACCAGAACCCATAGACTGGTCTATTGAGTACAAAACCCCCGACTTCACATCCACAGGTGGGACAGGACCTGATTTTAACTCTACATTACAACTAGGATGAAAATAAATAGCCATATTCACTAACAGGAGTCTGGTGAAGTGCAACCTGATAGAATGGTAGGAACGATGAGGTACAGACAAGAAACTAGACTTCTATATACAGAATAGATAAAGAATCACTTTATCTGTCTGTTTTTCAGTCTATCAGACTATCAGGCAGTGAGACTAGAGTTTACTGAACATGAAACCCAACGCTGATGTACGTGTCCCTCTGTGTGTTTGTGCATGTGTGTGTATATGTATGTGTAGGCATGTACGCAGCCATGCCACGGGACATCCTATTGGTTGTGGGGAATGAGATCATTGAGGCTCCAATGGCATGGAGAGCTCGGTTTTTTGAGTATCGTGCCTACAGGCCGCTCATCAAAGAGTACTTTAAGCAAGGAGCAAAGTGGACCACTGCACCCAAACCGACCATGGCTGATGAGCTATACGACCAGGTCTCTTTCACACACACACACACGCTTTAAATTTCTTATTTTTTTAGTCTTCCTGTGCTCACAACATGTACCAAGATACAACAATATACCTGCTGATGATTTCTTGATAACCAATACAAACTCTGTTCCAGGAAGTTAACATGCTAGATTGTTCTTCTTTTCTACTTTATGCATTGTGTTAATTCACATATTCCATAGACAAGGACAAGTAGGTTGTTAACTACAAATCAAGGTCATCCATATCCTTTGTCACCACTTTTTATTTTTCCATCTCTCATGCACACCATTTTTAACCTCTCCAAGATCTGTTTCTACTTAGTGCTTATACTAAAGTAGGGAGTATTCAAGTAAACCGTGACCGTGCATTTCAGCCTGATTAAAAATTGAAGAACATCTCTGTTAAAATGTAAATAACATGTGAACAAAAGGCAGGAAAAGCAATAAACATTCTTTGAATAGTTTGTATACTGCTTTCTAGAGATTCTTGCGAAAAGACATTTCATCTTGATAGATAGATAGATAGATAGATAGATAGATAGATAGATAGGATAGAGCAAGATTTATATTGTTCAGTTAAGTCAGTGTTCTAGTATATTTTGCAAAGTACTTCCTCTAGTGGTCATCCTGGGTTGTAACAAAAGTGTGTGTGTGTGTGTGTGTGTGTGTGTGTGTGTGTGTGTAGGATTACCCGATCCGTACAGTAGAGGACAGACACAAACTGGCTGCAGAAGGAAAGTTTGTCACCACTGAACACGAGCCATGCTTTGATGCTGCTGATTTCATCCGTGCCGGAACAGATCTGTTTGTACAGAGGAGCCAGGTGATATTGATACACACATACAGTTGGGAATAAACAGAAAATGTTTACATGTGTGTTTTGTTTGAAGACGAAACCACCTTCTTAAGTTCATAAGCCCCCATACTCTATTTTCATATGAGCCATCCTGTAGGAGTATTCCAGTACCACAGGTGGCACTATTGACACCACATGTAGTGACTATTTCCACAACTACATAAAGAAAACCAGTATACTTCATCTGTCTAAAACTGACTTGAGCATGCTTCCAGCCAATCCCGTGCTCCATCACAGAGTTGCTACAGTAACAGCACGTGAAGTGAAGTCATCACCTTCCTTTATTTTATGATTATATTGTTGGTGTAAGTCTTTGCCACAGGAAATCTCCACAGGAATGTACATTGTTGTTCACGGTTCTCAACTGTATGGACTATATAGTGCTAACAATTCTCACACCTGTTCACAGGTGACCAACTTCATGGGAATTGAGTGGATGAGACGTCATCTCGCTCCCAATTACAAAGTACACATCATCTCGTTTAAGGACCCGAACCCCATGCACATTGACGCTACCTTTAACATCATCGGACCCGGACTGGTTCTGTCAAATCCAGACAGACCATGCCGGCAGGTGAGAGCCAAACCCTGATACCTCAAAGTAAGAAGTGATTCACAAGCAAGAAGAATTTAACATGAAATCACGAACATCAGCTATTAGTGAACTAAAACATTTCACACCACAATTGTGAACACTAGGAACAATAAAAGCTCTAAACCGTGAAAAAGGGAAGTTAGGAATAAAGGAACTGGGTCAGGGGAAATGAGGAAGGTCAGACTCATCCAGAAATGTGAGGAACCAGGTTGTACCAGGAAATACAGGAAAAAAAGAAGCAAATGAGGGACTTTGGGAATTCAAAATGAGGAAGTATTGATAAAAAGTGTTAGGAGCTAGGCTAATAGCAAACCGTGGAGATTGAGGTACTATATAATATCCATGTCAAATATTTTGTGCCTTTGTGTAGATTGAGATGTTTAAGAAGGCTGGCTGGACAGTGGTGCGTCCACCAACACCTTTAATTCCTGATGGTGAGTTTCACATTCAGTGAAAAGTGATGTCTAGTTTCCACTCAGATATCAGATAAAGGATAAACTGTGTTATGGAATCATTTAATCTTCTATAGATCACCCACTCTGGATGTCCTCTAAGTGGTTGTCCATGAATGTACTTATGCTGGATGAGAAACGTGTCATGGTTGACGCTAATGAGACTACTATTCAGAAAATGTTTGAAAATCTTGGTAAGTATTACAAAACTCATACAGGTTGATTACCAATGCTGCTGTTTCAGTGGTAATGTGAGGTCAGTGTTCACCCCTAAATTAGTCATGTTGCAACCCATTGCCAACAAAGTTACCAGTGTCATGTGATCCCAAAATAAATAAATATGTTCCTAAAGGAATCGTGGTATCACGAGGAAGTCTGTGAGAAAGCACTGGAAAGGTATCAATAAGGATTTGGTTGAAAACATATTCCTCAAATTTGAACATCCGTTTGAACAACGTATTTAAGATAAATAATACGACAGAGCCACAAGTCAACTTAAAAATACGGATCCCAAAAGTCAGTGAGCAGGTACAAAGGGATTAATCAGAGACACAATCATGTGGACAAGGAGAACTATGACAGCGATGGACAGGTGCCCAGGATAGATAGTAGGTGACCATGGAACAATCACAACATGATTACAACCCCAGCATCAGGATGGAGAGTCGTATTAAATGCTAAAAGGTATACAGAGACTCTAAAAAGAGACAGAACAATTCATACAGCTACAAAACATTTTTGCACAAAATGAAATCCAACACTTCATCACCCTGAGAATAAAAAAAAAAAGAACTAGCATATATATGCAGTAGAGACTAAATGGTTCTACCAGGCATTAAGATACTTTGTGTGAATCAAAAAACTTCCAGTCAGGTTTCCAACTTCCAAAGTAATCTAATGGAACATCTTCGCAGAAGTGTGAAGGTTATAATAACAACAAATAGGGACTCGACCTGGAATGGGATGTTTAAAAAGTACATATACATCTAGTGCTCAGGCATCAACAAACCTTTGTGAATATAATACAGCTGTCATATATTTATCATTTATGTGTTTGTTTTCTAACAGGTATTAAGACAATTAAAGTGAGCATTCGTCACGCTAACTCCCTGGGCGGAGGCTTCCACTGCTGGACCACAGATGTCCGGCGCAGAGGAACACTGCAGTCCTACTTCCACTAAGGCAGACACCATGCAGTTATTATTGAGTTCACATTCAACAATTAATTTTTTTTTATAATAGAAATCTCAATAATTAAACTATAAAAATGTCCAGTAAATTAGACTCATCTTAAATGGAAGTATAAACATTGACTCAAACGTTTACATCACACTGTATCACTTAACAAGTCTTAATGGTTTTAACTTTTATTTTGAGCTGTGCATGTCCAAGCTTCTGGAGACACAAACTGAAGCTCATTCATGAGCTCAATAACGACTGCATTTCTGCCATTAAGGGACTGCGTAAAGCTTCTGTTCATTCATTTTTGTTTCTCACCAAAAACGATTGTTTATATGGCACAAAGAAAGATCACAAATCCACGACGTTTGAATGAAAAAAAAATCTTGATTTCGATCAGCATTGATCATTAAAATCAGACTGTTTTAATCAGACAAAATCCAATGATAAATTTTACAAAGATTCCCCAAAAGAGCCCCGTTGGCGCCGTAATGCCCAGGGAAGTTCTGCTCTCAATGTCACCAAGACAACAAACAAGGCCAGGAAATTTTTAATATACACATACCTCCTTTATACAAAAAAAATTTCTTTTGTAAACAATGAATTCTAACAGGAATTTTGTATCTTTTTGTCATAGGTCATTACACAATAAATTTTATAACAATTTTGTGTTAAGTTGTAAGGTTTCTGGTCTGTCTCAGGAGGAGCACTGTGTGAGTGTCTCCCTCTGCTGGTCATCACTGGACATTGAACCTGAATCCTCACAAAACCACAATGTAAATATATTTTATACATTCTCTATAAATTGTTAAATACATCTATTTTTTCTTATACACAATTACTTTATAGAATCCTTTTTTTTCTCCTTGTTTTCCATCACATGTTTTTATTTCTAATGAGGTGCTGGTGTGAGAGCCTGATGCCTGTGTTATTATCCTTAATAGCAGAGCTGACTCTGTGCTGCTTCGCTGCTCTTTTGTGTTCACAGGAATATAAAATTATATTTGTGCTTTTTTTTTGTTTTGTTTTTTCTCTCCGGGGAACATTTTTATCTGCTCTGAGCCTTTTTGAAGTGAGAGAAGTGTGTGAATGTGAGCCGGGTTATTATATATTTAAAAGAAAGCTGAAAAAACTAAATGTATGCTATGACTCGATGCATGACAATATGAAAAATAATAAAAGTATGTGTTAAATTGATGTGTGATAGTAATTTTTTCAATTAATGTTAGGATGTTATTAATGAATCTAGCTAGCTCTCGCTGTGTTGTTGCACGATAAAAATTCTAATTGACTAGGTAAAACTGTTCATAAAATTGTTCATACTTTCTGTGATATACATGTTCCTTATATAGAAATTAGCTATGAAGTAAATAAAAGTAATGAAGTCACTGCCTTCTGTGGCAGTTATATACAAGCCCTCTATCATTCATTTCATATAAAAACATTAGACACAGCTGGAGACACAAACATACATATAAACATGTATACATTTACAGAAAACTGCATATGAATGGAAAAGACAAACATGTATACGTACAACAAAACAAATGCACATGTGCACAGACCCACAAACACAAACATACACACAAATAACATAGAAGGGGAAGTGGTAGCTCAGTGGTTAAGAGATTGGCCTGTGATTATAAGGGCATGAGTTCAAATCCTAGCATCCTCAAGATGCCATAGCTTTGGCCGTGTGCAACTCACCTGCTCAATGAGATCATTGCTGTGTTTAATTTGTTGATATTCATACAAATATTTAGTTAAAAAATATGTATACAGGATCTACAAAGGTTCCTGCACATTCCTGAATCTTTTGTGGTTTTCTTCTTTCCGGAGCTGTCTTATCCATCCTGACTCAATATATTGATGGAGATCTCTTCAATCTTAAAAATCTTCAATCAAAAAATAGTTATATGGAAAAAAATATAAAGATCCTTGCAGTTCCTCAGCAGGATAAACTCAACAAGAACCATGAATATGGATCTGGATTGTAATGAATAAAAACAGCCTTCTACAGTGGTTTTGGACTACAATTACCATGAACAGTTTTACACTGGTGTCTCTGTCAGTGATCAACAATGATGGAACTGTAATAAATAGACATTCAGTGTTAAAGATGAGGATGGATTTCCTTTCTGGTTCTTCTTAAGGTTTTTCAAATCAAATCAGTTTTATATGTGCAGTGCTTTTAACAATGGACACTTTCTCAAAGCAGCTTTACAGAGATAGAAATGTTACAAAACTGTGTAAAATAATGTACAAGTTTAGCATCTATATGTTTGTTCCTTATCATTTTAAGTCCTTAATGAGCGAGCCAGTGGTGACTGTGAATGAATGAACAACTCTTTGAAATTGTATGAGGAGGAATCCTTAAAGAGGAACCAGACTCAAATGGAAACCAATCATGATCTCTGAATCATCATCTCGGCATGTCCATCATTACAGCTACATTATTGTTGACATGTACTGTTCAGTGATGTACACTTAAATACAGAACCGTTCATGCAGCCTGTGGTCCTGAGCAGCGTGGAGGAGACCGTTGATATTAACAACATTCCAAATCTCACTCAAGCTCTCACTCCATCCTCCAAGTTCTTCAGCTAACTAGGTAACTTCATGGATCTTTAAGGGTGTACATGTGAAACCATCCTCACACAGAGAGGCCTCCAAATGAACAGCACTCCATTCAGAGGTAGGGCTTCATAAAGGACAGCCTCGAAGGAAAGACTAGTGTCAATAATCACACCAAGGTCTTTGACTGCAGAACATACTGAGACAGAAAGACCATCCAAAGATGTGACGCAAGTTTAATATCTGCATGCGGTCCTAGTAAGAGTACTTCCGTTTATCAGAGTTAAGCAGAAGCAAGTTTACAGAGCATCCACTGTCCAATGCTTTTTACACACTCCTCAAAGTTGTTCGGTTGATCCCTCTCAGCTGGTTTTGCTGACACATACAACTGTGTTTAATCAGCATAGCAATGGAAGATAATACCGTGTTTACATATCATTTTAATACAGAGGCAGCATATATAAAGAAAAAAGGAGGCCTAAGACAGAGCCTTGTGGAACACCATATTTTACCTGGCGAAGAAACATTTACATCTACAAATTGACAATGATCTGTCAAAGAATTTGATATTCAGTTCCATAAATTCCACCATTTTCTAGTCTAGCAAGAAGATTATGATCTATGCTGTCAAAAAGCACCAATGGTGTCACCAAAGAAACATGGTGAAAGATAAAGACCATTCATAGATGCTCAAATCCAAATATTTACTTCTAGCTGCATGTGGTCCAGGGAAATATATTATATCAATTTGTTGTCTGCACATGATTTGTAATGATTTTTCCCACTGCTAGTAGAAAGCCTGTGTGAGATATTAAATTTGAACTTTAAATAAAAATTTGCATATGGATTTCTCATAAAGTCTCAGGAAGTTTTTTAAAATCACTCTTCCCTTTAGCTTACTTAGTATGGAGAATATTATAGGAACAGATTTATCAATTTAATAATGCATATATGTAATCTATATATGTCTGTAAAGCTGCCATAACCATGTATTTAATTATTAAAAAAACCTATATGAATAATACTGAAATTAATTAGTAGGGTGTGGTGTCCTAATACATTTGGACAAAAAGTATACAAGCAAACTTGTATAAATATTGTATAAATCACTAATCCCTTAGCATTCTGTTTAAGGCAAAGTTAATAAACATGATCATTTTATTACAAAAAGAAGCATTTTTAAATAATCAACAAAGACAATTAAAATACACAGACAAGCACTTATATTTAAAACAAGATTAACAACAATAATAGTAATATAATAATAATAATAATAATAATAATAATAATAATAATAACAACAACAACTCAGTATGATCATACATTATAATAATTATATACCAGGAGCGCCAGTCATAATCCGGCTAATAAACGTAGCTAGGAGGAAATGCTTTTTGTTTAATTATTAATTATTTAATATTATTAACTATTCAAAATATGTACACTTTGATCATATTATAATTATTCACGTGTGTGTGTGAGTGTGTCCTGCTCATTTATAGTCACTGAACTACCTCAATTAAGCTAACATGCTAATCTGACACAATATGGAACTCGCTAAGTAAAAGTTAACTTGTTACAATATATAAGTCACTACTTTCGCTATATAATACTAAATAATCACCATTAACTTCATTTCATACCAAAAAATGAAAAAAGAAAAAAAATTAATGCATTATTTCTTACCACACACACGCGCATCCAGGGCTTCTCTCTGAGGGAAATACTGCGCGAGTACAGCGCGCGACCAAACGAGTCGGTTCCTGAGTCGGTTTGTTCAATCAGGGGCGCCGATTATGGTGCCGACTCTCTCTCTCTCTCTCTCTCTCTCTCTCTCTCTCTCTCTCTCTCTCTCTCTCTCTCTCTCTCTCTCTCTCTCTTTCTCTTTCTCTGCATAAGACACATGAACAAAAATTGTTGAAATACTTTGCTTTTGAATGCTATTATGAGCCGCTGGAAACCAAGTAAGAAACCAAAAAATAACTGTTGAAATGGTGAGAGGCAAAACCTTCAAGAATGTGATTCAAGCATTTGTATAGAAAAGGAACCAGAATACTACTCAAACCTATGACACTAGTGAAATTGAATGCTTCTTATTTCTTTGACTGTCCTCCTGTTTCCTGTATTAGCCCTACCCATTAATAATATGATGATGATGATGATGATGATGATGATGATGATGGTGATATAGTAGAAATGAAGGAAAACCTTTTGCTCCCCACAGTGTCTTTCTCAAGGATCTTCAGAAAGGATTTTTCGTCATGAAGTACATTGAACAAAAAAATCTACTGGAATCTAAGTAGGACCCTTTTCTTCTTTTTAGTGACTAAAAACATGTCATTGAGGACATGAGGAACATGCCATTGAAACCAAGGACATCCAATACACTAACTGTATGCTTCCAATTTTTATAGAAAACTCCATATGACTGGAAAAGTCACGCGTCTCAGCACATATGTGTTTGCACGTTTATAAACACGTTAGCCATAAACCACAGCCAAACACTTATATAAAGGAAAGAGATAAAAACAACTAAAACTATATATTTCAATATATAGTATATTCAGCAATTCCTCCATTTACAGGGTGCCATTACTTTAGTTGTAACTATAGAGTTATTCAGTTTTGTGTTGATTTCATGTCATTACATGACATGATCTCTGCATTCCGCTTGCAGATTGAGCACACTGATATAAGGTGAATTTTTGCTTCAGATTGTGCTTTCCTCTGAAGATTAAAGTATTGGCACCCTTGTGTTTGGGTTCACACACGGCTGTTACTATACACTCCCTTGTTGCTGAGGGAGACATGCGACAGAACCAGTTTCCATTCATATTTTACTCCTTCTGTTGAACACGTGCACACACACACACACACACACACACACACACACACACACACACACACACACACACACACATACACACCCATACACACATACGCACAGTGGGACAATACAATAAACATTTGGGGCCCTATAAGAGATAGTTAATTAGTAAGCAAGGGAAATACAAAGAACTGCAATGAAGAGAGGTTCAGACTGTTAATAACTAAGAATAACAATAGTACAGGAAAGCAAAGTGGCAAGGACTAGGGGAACTAGGGGAACTCCAGGAAGTGAGACATAGGAAGTTAATGTGACGTATGTGGTAGATTTGTCTACATTAGATTTAGACACTGGAAGGTTTTACAGTGTGGTGAAGTTTTCTTGTGAGTCACAATATTTTCAGATCATCTGAATCCTGGAAATCATTTATGAATATTATTGAGTTTCAGGAGTTATTTATGAATGTAGCTCATTTAAGATATAATGTTTTATAGAATAGCCTTTATTTGTTACATTGGAAGCTGCAGTCAGAGTGCACAGAAGTTTAAGGACCTTGTTCTTGTCCCTAGTAATGTATCCCATTACACCTGCATATCTCACCACACATCTCACCGTGCATATCACTTCATATCCCCATGCATATCTCACTGCATATCACTGTTGTATCTCACTGTACATTGGCAAGATTGGACACAGGTGTAGATCTACTGTAAGATTTCGAAGCACTAGTTTTCCTCACACTCAAACTGTTCTTCCACTGGAATGTTTCAGAATAATAAATGTTAACCCTTTTAGTTAAGTTAACCACTTGATAAAAACACCTTATAATAAAAGAGGATTTTTTTTACTGTTGTATCACTGACCAGTTTATTCTTTCTTTCTTTCTTTTATATTTTGGCAAATGCAAACACTTATAAATCTTTTAAACACTGATGAATGCACATCATTCTGACATTTCAGATGGGTACAGCAAAATGATCTTATATTTTCCTGTTAAGTGTATATAGTTTATACATACCATTATTTATTATTTAACTTTGTATTTTAATATGCAAAATTGAAACACGGAGGCTTAGTGGTTAGCACGTTCGCCTCACACCGCCAGGGTCCGGGTTCGATTCCCGTCTCGGCCATGTGTGTGTGGAGTTTGCATGTTCTCCCCGTGCCCCAGGGGGTTTTTCTCCCGGTTCTCCGGTTTCCTTCTGGTCCAAAAACATGCACGGTAGGTTGATTGGCACCTTGGAAAAATTGTCCCTAGTGTGATTGTGTGTGTGTGAATGTGTGAGTGTTTGTGCCCTTTGATGGATTGGCATTCCATCCACGGTGTGTCCTGCTTTAATGCCCATAGACACCTGAGATAGGCACAGGCTCCCCGTGACCAGAGGGAAGATCAGATAAAGCGGTAGAAGATGAATGAATGAATAAATGAATATGCAAATGTATTACTTACAATGATTATAAATGAAAACCAAATATGCAAAATGTATTACATTATTTACCTTATTATTATTATAATACCTTATTATTAACCATGTGCATTTGCATTTGTTGTGCATATTTTTTTATCACTTTAGTTTTGGGGAAATGATTTATTGATCTTTATTGTGTTATTGTTTCTGTGAAGAGTATATAGTTACTGTTTGTATTGCATTAGTGTTGAGTTTGCACACACACTTGCACACACACACACACACACACACACACACGTATAAGCACACACACCACAAACATATATATACACACGCACACACGCACTAATCTCCGATAATTGTATCTACTTTGTTGTGATCCGGTACAGTAATAAATGCGCCCAAGTGTGATTGATCAACTGTTTGATATTTCCCGGGAAATTTTGATACAAATTTCCGGGTTCAAAGCGAGATCAAAGCCGAGTGTGCGTTTCAAAGCTGCCGCGCAGCACACGCTCCTCCCGCCCTGGGCTGCGCTCCGCCCCGATTGGCTGCGCGCGGCCTCATTTGCATTGACGTCAGTAGAGGCTGTAGGTCAATCCTCGCGCGTGCTTTTATTGGATCTGCTGCTGTCAAGCAGCGCTGAAGGACTGGAGAAGACGAGGAGCAGAAAAACAGCGTCTATTCCGCCGCGTTTCCCCGCCGCGCTCCGGGATCCGGTCCGCTCCACCACCGCCACCTCCACCGCCACCGCCACCTCCACCGCCGCGCTCAGGGCTCCGCGCTCCGGGCCGCTCCACTCCGCCGACGCGCTCACGGTCGAATCGGTGAAGTCCGTGGGGGGGGGGGGGGGGGGGGGGGGACTGATCTGTGGGGCTGGGGTGGGTTTTTTCTCTCTCTTGTTGTTTGTTGCGCGGATCCTGAGCGGAGTTTATCCGCAGACAATCTCACTGCTTCCAGACCTTCATCTCTTTTCCTTTTTTCTGCTTCTAAAAGAGGAGAAATCGGAGGCCGTATAATTCTCCTCTGAGCGCTTCTCTCTCCCTCTCTCTCTCTCTCTCTCTCTCTCTCTCTCTCTCTCTCTCTCGACCTCCCTCTCTCTCGTCTCTCTCTCTCTCTCTCTCTCTTTCTGAAAACGCGGATTTTTTTCTCTTCGTGTCCACCTCGGATGCGAGCGCATGAGCCTCGGAAACTGCGCTTTTTTTTAATTCGGATGTTTTGGGTGTAAATTGTCGGGGTTTTTTCCGGTTCGTTTCGGGGTGTAGAAAGGCGCAGGATTAATCCGCAGTAATGCTGAGGGAATCTTTCCGCCTGTTGAAACGCTGTGAAACGCTCCAGATCTCCGTCACTAAAAGCTGATCTTCTGTCTAGAGATTTCAGGGTGGAGTTTTAAAAAAAAACATACAAAAAATAAATACAAACAAGGCTAAACATGGATGAGAACTAGGACCTGAAACTAACCACAGGACTACATCTCTTTCTTTTTCTTTCTTTTACATGAGCTTACACTGACATGAGGATGGAGTGAACATGATGAAGAGTGTGAGAATAATGATGATGATGATGATGATCATGAAGATGAGGATGATATGGAATGAAGTATGTTTGATCTAAAATGGAGCTCCATGGAGTTTGAGCGAGAGAGGAAATCTGTTTCCTGGTCAGGGGGGTGGGGGGGGAAAGAAAGATAGACATTATTCTTGTTGTTGTTGTTATTATTATTATTATTATTATTATTATTGTGAATGCATACACACCGGGAATTGAAGGACAAAAAGAAAAGGAGACGAAGGAGATAATCAAGTGAAGAACATAATGTTCCAGGCCTGGTTTGCAGAACTTGGTGGAGTATCTAAAGGGCCTTCAAGGTAGATTAGGGGGGAAAAGTGAGGAGAACGTGACCAGGCCTGGGTTGGGGGGTGAAGAACTTAATGAGAGCAGCGTCAAATGCCTGGCTTGGTTTTTAGGACTTTGTAGATGCTGATCTAAAGTGAGCGGAAGAAGTAAAGGAACACCTATCTCATCTCGGATTGGAGGATTTGAGTATATCGAGACGTCGACTGGGGAAAGTAGCAGGCCTTACTCGACTAAAAAGAGAGAGAACATCGTGTGACTGGTCTGGTTTGGAGAACTTACTTTCTATGTGGACCTAAAAAAAAGAAATAAATAAAGGACATAACACGTGTGGACAAAGAAAAGGAGGAGTGGAGAACCTGAGTAAAAGAGGAGAGACCTAGCTAGGCGTCCTGGCTTGGAGAACATAACAAGACGAGAAGAAGAGGAAGAGGACGAAGCGGGAGTGAAGCATGGGCTGTGCTTCCAGCATCCATATCTCGGATCGGGTGGTGTATCATAGTGGAAAAGAGTCCGAGGACTGCCCACCACACTCCCCCCCGCAGGGCAACAACACCCAGAACTGCCCCATCAAGGCCTCTGAGTACAAGGTGACACACACACACACACACACACACACACACACACACAAACACTCTCTCTCTCTTAACGATCAGGGCTCACACTGATATTAAATTCTCAATGCTTTATTGTGGTTTTTATGTCATTCCTGACCTCTATTTAGTTTTATTTTAATTCTCTTATGGAATTATGGGATTGCCTTCTGTAAGAAGGACACATGCCACTTTATCTGGCCTACTTAGGCAGCCTACTCCCCAAGGGAACCTCAAGGGTGTGAGGACAGAACCGATCCAATCCTGACTATCACACATGGGATCAAATGTTACACGATTATCAAGATATGAAAATTTAATGTGTGTGTGTGTGTGTGTGTGTGTGTGTGTGTGTGTGTGTGGGTGGTGTGTGCTGGGGGGTTCCTAGAATCCTAGAGTCGGCACACATACATGAAATAGACCCTCTGCTGACATTAAACACATTCACATGCAGCCTGCATACAGCACACACACACTCACACACGCACACAGATATGTCTGTTGCGTATTCAATATGTTAAGATATTTTTGGAGTTTTTTCTATTTATTTTCTCCTAATGGTATGCATGCTAAGCCCCTCCCATTTCTTACATCATGGTGTCAAATCTGTGTTTCCTCAAGAAGTCACATCTGAGGTAAAATATTTCAGGGTTCAGGATCTCTCGTATAAAACGATCTCCAGCTCGTTTCACTCTGATTTCAAACTGGTGTGTCATTTTATTTCCTTCTTTTTTAATGCAGATGAATTTTGAAGTTTTGAAAAAAAAAAAGATGTGTTTGGAAGAGATTTATCACGCACACAAACACTAATATACATAGAGACACACACAACTCCTGCATGTATACACACACGCACATGCACACTAATGCACATACCCATATAAATATTGTACATGCACACATGTACACATGTAAACATATGGAAACACACTCTCATACACATATACAGGTACACAAACACACCCAAATACATACTTCCATATACTGTACAGTCATACACACATCAAGGCTGTCAGCACACACTCGTCCTCGAGGCTGTGTAAGCAAAAAAAACACATAGATAGTTTCATAAAAATTTGTAAAAATAGTTTTGATATGTGTATGTATGTGTATATATATATATATATATATATATATATATATATATATATATATATATATATATATAATATATATATATATATATATATATATATACATTTTTACTTTAACAAAATTTATATTTCAGCATCTCTGACCAATCAATAAACTGGTCAAATGACGCAGGGCTTTCCTTGTACACTGAACTGTATATGTAGGGTGCCAATATTTTTGAACATGTGCATAATTTTTGGGCTGTAGCCAGACGTTACTGTAACAATGATAAGATATGGTATTGGGGTTGCGTCAATATTAAACCTCCACTACTGTCAGAGTTGCAGACCATTCAGAGTACAGGATGGTCCGAAAGGAACAATCCTTTGTTTTTTCCAATCAGGAATACAAAGTGCGTTGTCTGGTGTCCTGTAGCTAAGGTGATTGGTTAATGCTGCTTTGATTGACAGGTAGATGGTTACACCCACACAGATCTCCCAGTCTTTGGTTCAGAACAAAGTGTCATGTTCCTTATTGTTGGAGATAATTAGCTGTTTGCGTACTGAGCGATTATCAGAGTTATATAATTAGTTACTTACACTGAGGTCAAAAGTTTGTGGACACCAGACCAGTGGGTTTTTTTTCTGGAAAGATGTTCCACTTTTACGCAGCTACTAGTGTGTTAGTAAAGTCAGGTTGTGATGAAGGTGAAGATGTTCCTGGGGTAATTCTTCTGAACCTCAATCTGAAGTCATGTAATATTCTGTACCTCTAATCAGGATTATGAACGGTTGCTACTCATGAGATGCTCCTCTACAATTTCTTATGAACTTCTTGGTTGTGATGCGTCGTTCCTGTTCCACAGAGAAGAAGCAACTGCTGAATTAAAGCTCAGTTAGAAAGAAAAGATCTCATTTATTTTCGAAGATCTGATGAAACGATTTCGACAGACGCCACAAAAAAGATGCTTTATTTAAAAGGGAACGTGTGGCTAGTCAGCGAGTTTTGCTAGCAGCAGTGTTCTTCAGTCAAACACAGAGATTCCCGCGTTGTCCGAGAGCGATGTTTTTCTGAGCAAAAGTGAAACGGATCGGAGCAGCGTCGATAATGAGACCAACCATATTGGCACTGCGTGTCCCCTGAAGAAAGTTCAGGAACTCTGCTTAACATTTATTATGGTGTTCCATTAAAGGTTCCTGACCCAGCTGAAGAACCGGTCTGGTGGATTGTGGGAGTTTTTGTGAGTGAAAACTTTCTATGGGAAAGTCTCGTTTGTACCGTGTTCGAGAGGAAAGTCTCTCTTGTACCCGGATTAAATTCGTGCCGGATTTTCTTTGGGCACTTTTCTGGTCTGGAGCCTCAGAATCCTAAAGGTGTGCAAACATCAATACACTGATATACAAAATACACAACAGCACAACCCTGAGAGCTTCACAAATCCAGCAACATTTGTCAATCGCTCTATCCTTCTGTCCTTCAGTCTATCCATTCCGTTTATCTATCCCTCCATTCATTTACATTTACAGCATTTGGCAGACGCCCTTATCCAGAGCGACTTAAAAGCAATTGAAGACGGCCCACTGGTGGCAACTTGGTGGTGGTGGGGTTTGAACCCTGTGATCTTCCAGAGGCCAATACCTTAACCACTTGGCTACCACCCTCCCGATTTAAAGATCTAGTTTTGGGGGAGGCTGTAGATCAGTGGTTTACAGTGGTGTGCTACTGATTTGGAAGGTTGGAGGTTCAAGCCCTGGTATCGACAGGCTGCTACCCTTGGGTCCTTGAGCATGGTCCTTCACCCTCTGTGCTTCAGGGGTCGCTGTAGCATGGCTGACCCTGTGCTTTAACCCCAGCTTCCAAACTAGCTGGGATTTGCGAAGAAAAAAATGTCACTGTTCTGTACTGTATATGTGACAAATAAAGGATATTCTAGTCGATCCAGTCTGCGATAAGGTGAGGTGTAAGAACTGATTCACTTTGGAGCAGGAACTTTGTTGGTTTTCAGGAACTACTATAAACTCCACCCTGATGTAAATCTACTGTTCAGACATGGCAACCAATCAGTGTGTGTCGGAGGCGGGGCTTACAAATGAAAAAACTTTAGCTTGCAGCTTTAACTGAGGTTAATATGTTGGTCAACAAGTGTTTGTACACACACACACACACACACACACACACACACACACACACACACACACAGAGTTAAGTTAACTGTGACTAGCTTTGATTCAGAATTTATCTGGTGAAATGTTTGGATCTGTGAGTTAGCGTACTAGGGATCGTCAGTAGATGATCTAAGCTGAATTTTCCCTCATATATATACACTTTAGTATTCAGTTTAGTATTAAACATTAGCACTTAATCAAGCTCTAGGTTTGTTTGAGTTAGCAGAACCCTGTCCTGTTCATGCTGATTAGCGAGCTAGCATCTGTGCGGTGGGATCGAGAGTGATGAGTTTGAGCTTGACACGTTTCATCTGATATTTCAACAATATCTAAGTTTCTCTTCCATACATAATTAAATATTTGTAAACCTGTGTCCTTTATACACTGACGCGAGTAAATGAATCACAAGCATATATATATATTATATATATATATATATATATATATATATATATATATATATATATATATATATATATATATATGCGCAATATAAAAGAAATTATATGTGTATATGTGTATATATATATATAATTAATAATTTTAAAAGTATTCCAGAATAAAATATTTATATTATGTAACAGTATAACAAATATCTTAGTATTTCATGCAGTGGATTACTAGCCTGAGTCTGATTGGCGTCTGATTAGCTGTATTATTCTATCATAAACAATTTTTACAGAGGACACATTTATCTGAAGGCCACATAAAAACACACACACACACACAAACAAATGAAAACTTACTGAACTAAATCAAATACTCATGATGTGTCCAAAACTTTGTGGACACCTGACCATTTGATACATACATTAATTTTTCTCCTCACTGAGTCTCCATTATTCTGGGATGTTTAGATGTTCTAGTCGATGTTGTGGCGATTGATTGAGATACGTGGGCTGTTGGTAAAGTCAGGTAGTGATGTAGATGAGGAGTTTCCTGTGGTGGAGAACAGGTTTGGGTCTCCTACTTCCAGTGAAGGTAAAATTCCATTCTACTTCATTCATAGACATGTGATAGAATAGTTTGTTACAACAGTTTGGGAAAGAACCATATCTGGCTGGAGAAGTCCATAATCTTCATAATTTTGGTCATGTTTGTGTGTAAAGGCGATGTTCTGAAAGCTGCACTTTATTATATTACATGACATTTATCCCCATTCCACCCATACAGCACCCGGAGACCTCCTGTACAACTGTGTTTATCTAGCACTACAGTACCAATACTTTTGGCCCAACAATGTATATATTTACATAAATTGTTATTTATATTATATTTAATATAATGTGTAATTATCACAATGTTTTTAATAAATAATTTATTTATAATTATTACATATAAATATACATATATATATGTAAATATTACATATAAATATTTTCTGTCATGCCATCATAAAAATTGTAATCTTATACATTCATAACAATATGAATGTGAATAAATATGAATAATACAAAAAATATGAATAATAAAAAAATAAATATGAATTGTACAAATATATATTCATTCTTATTTAAAGTAAATTCATTCATAAATAAAGTTTAAAATGAGTAAAACATATCAACAATCACTTTTTAAATTTAAAATAAAAGATATAAATGATAAAATATTATTATTAAAAATTACAAAGTCATACTTTGGTGAAGCACTTGTGTGTGTGTGTGTGTGTGTGTGTGTGTGTGTTTGTTTACCATGTTGAGTCAAGGGCGCGATTCCATCTGGGCGGCCCTGCTCGTGTGTGTGTGTGTGTGTGTGTGTGTGTGTGTGTGTGTGTGTGTGTGTGTGTGTGTGTGTGACAGAGATAAGCCTCGAGTACAAGGACTGACGATGGTGTTCTCAATCTGCAGCTACATTCCTGTGTGTGTGTGTGTGTGTGTGGTGTGTGTGTGTGTGTGTGAGAGAGAGAGAGAGAGAGAGAGAGAGAGAGAGATCTATAGTATATATGAAATCTTGGTTGTGTGTGCAAGAGCATGCAAGCAAATCTATGAGAGCCTGTGTGTGTAAGTGAAACAAAGTGTGTGTGAGAGAGAGAGAGAGAGAGAGAGACGGAGAGAATAAAAGATCTAGGGGACAGGCACACTGGTTTATCTAGCCTTGACTCAGCTCTGTTCCTACACACACACACACACACACACAGGATCTGTAAATGACAAAACTGTGTGAGAAAGTTTGTGTGTGTGTGTGTGTGTGTGTGTGTGTGTGTGTTTGCTCGTGAGAGGAAGTTTGTAAATTTGAAACTGAAGTTTGAGACTGTGACGTTTCCCAGATCTGTGTGTGTGTGTGTATGCGAGAGAGAGTGACACTAAGCAGGCAGTGTGTGTGTGTGTGTGTGTGTGTGTGTGTGTGTGTAAACACTTGTGTGTGACTGCAGTAATCGGTCTCCCAAAGTAGCACCTCACTTCTTAGTGTTAGCATTAGCCTACGCGACAGGTTAGCTCAAATCTCTCAGCGCGGCCTGCATCCTATAGTGTTTGTTGCTGTAACATTTAAACTGTTCTTGTACAATGTTTATGTGTGGATCGTCGATATAACCTTGTGTGTGTGTGTGTATATGCCAGTGGTTTGTGTGTGTTTGCGCGTTTGTGTGCACGCACACTTCTTCGTTTCTTGTCTCTCGAGTAACACCGGCTCCGTCCTAAACCACACGCTGCACAAATGTACACCACACAGCACTGTAGGTGACAGGATGTGGTTTGGAAAGCAGCCACACGAACTGTCTGTGTGTTTGTGTGTGTGTGCATGAATATGTACGTGTGTGTCAGTAGACTTCCTGCCTGCTGCTTCTCTGAATCCTGTTTGAGGGAAGTAAAGATCAGATACAGGAAGTCCCCTCAGACCAAGAGTAGTGCCGCACTGAGCATGTGCGTGATCTGCTGACAGGAAGTGACATCGCTGACTGATAACAAGCACCATGGACACAAACTCGCTCAGACTTTTATTCTGACTCTGACATAGACTCAATTCTGACTCAGAATCAAACTCACTCTGACTCTGAATCAAACTCTGTCAGACTCAGAATCTGAATCAAAGTCCACCCTTGTCTGATTTAAGTGTGAGTCAAAATCTGTGTTTGCATGTGTACAGGAGTCATTCTTCAAACTCTGCTCCTATTTAAAGTGTGTGTGTGTGTGTGTGTGTGTGTGTCTAAGTCTAGATGTGTGTTTTTCCTTAAGCGTCAATGCTTATGATCATGAGACAGCATGTGATGCTCCTCCCTGAAGCCACTTGTCATTTTTGTACTGAGAAGAACTGAACTGAAGATTCACACACACACACACACACACACACACACACACACACACACACACACACACACACACACACACACACACACACTCACACACACACACACACACTCACACACACTCACACACAGAAACCCTGTGCTTCAGTTACATATAATTAAACACTACAGGTGATAAATAAATTTGAAGTTTTCCTCTGCGTGTTTGTGTATGTGTGTTTAGTATGCTAGCTGGGACTTTAGGTCTTTGTTTGTTGTTATGGTAACTGTAAGCGTGCATTATGGCTGTTCAAGATTTAACTAGCATGCTAATTAAGATACAACACAAGTGACCTAGTAGTAACACACACACACACACTCTCTCTCTCTCCTGTATTAAACTACAGCAGAGGAAGATACTAGGAAAGGTCTTGAAAGGTCTTGAAAATGTTCAATTTCAGTGTACTTTATTAAGTACTTTATTAGCTTGAAAGAAATTTACATTTGTATTGTCAAAGAAATTAAAGCCGGCCTGCTAACAAATATTGAAAAATAAAAACATAACTAATGTTTACAAAGAAATGAGAGAAAGTATTTATCAGGGCAGATGGAGTGTTTTGATGGTCAGATAGTGTGTGTGTGTGTGTGTGTGTGTGTGTGTGTGTGTGTGTGTGCACGCACACCTGCATCTTCACCTTCAGGATATTTTTGTTCTGATCCTGATTATACCCCATTGATACACACATACACATGTTTACATTAGGTGATTGTGTTCTAGTTACTTTATTTTGATTGCAGATTAGTTCAGTTTTTCTCTCTCACACTGTGGATTAAACCAAGTGAGTCAGGATCCGAGTCACAGTAAGTCAGAATCCGAGTCACAGTGAGTCAGGATCAGAGCAAGTCAGAATTAGGTCAATTCTGAGTCAGAACTAGTTGCATTTAGAGTCAGCTTGAGTCAGATGTAGTCACTGTGAGTAAGATTTAGTGTCAGTGAGTCCTTATAGGAGTCAAAATGAGTGAGTCAGAATTGGTGTGAGTTTGAGTCAGGATTGGATTGGAGTCGGTAAAAGTGAAATAAAGTCGTGTTAAATTCCTAAGTGAATGTAATTCTTGTTTTCACTGAATATATAATCATCACAGTGTGTGTGTGTGTGTGTGTTGTAGGGTATTTGTAGTCTATGTTTGTATGTGTGTACTTATGTGTGAAAAAGCTACAAGAAGTGAGGTGTGTGTGTGTGTGTGTGTGTGTGTGTGTGTGTGTGTGAGCAGTAGAACAGTAAAGTCATTCTTTCACTGCTTTAGATTGTTGTGCAACTCACATGACCCTCACTGCCCTCTGTACAGCTTACATCACTGCCTTTCTGTGTGTCTGCGTCCGTCTCTCTCTCTATCCGTCTCCCTATCTCTGTCACTCTCTGTATCCCTCTCGCCTCCACCTCACTCTATCATCCATCTGTCTCTCTCACTCAATCTATTTTTTTCCTCTCTTCTATAATATTAATATTTACCTGATTAATGTTGTTCTGTTTTATTATTCAGTAACTTTACGGAGTAAAATGTATTAAAGGTCGTTGTAGTGATGTGTAGAATCTCCGTGTTGTTGCGACCTGACTGAGAAAACCTGAAAGATTTTCCGTTTAGAATTACTCTAACCCGTATCTTTATTGCTGATTCTGCAACATGTGCTTACCTGACATGTGCTATTTGGAGGATTTTCTAAATCTATATAAATATGTGCTATTTTATATGATGTTATGCTGCAATATGCGCTACTATACACCAATATACGCTAATATGCGCTAATATACTCTAATATGTTCTAAACTGACAATATCTGTGAATGTTCAGGATGGTTATAAATGTTTAATATTTACGCTCTGTAACCATAAAAGGCACTAATCCTGAGATTTTTGGAGGAATAAAGTCTTTTCAAAACTTTACATTCTTGCCTGCTAATTCTCTCCATGTGCTAATCTAACACGATTTCTTCTGATTTATTATTCTTCTGAGTTATTTTTTATCATATCAGCTCACTGATCGATCTCCATTTAATTTCAGTAAAAGCTGCGGGATTTGTTGGTGTTGGTGTTCCTGTGAGGGGATTTGTTGGCGTAGGTGTAGGTGTCTCTGTGAGGGGATGTGTTGGTGTTCCTGTGAGGGGATTTGTTGGCGTAGGTGTTCCTGTGAGGGTATTTGTTGGTGTAGGTGTAGGTGTAGGTAGGGTGTTTGTGTGTTATGTGGGTTTCTGTGAGGGGATTTGTTAGTGTGTAGGTGTTTCTGTGAGGGGATTTGTTGTTGGTGTAGGTGTTTCTGTGAGGGGATTTGTTAGTGTAGGTGTTTCTGTGAGGGGATTTGTTGGTGTAGGTGTTCCTGTGAGGGGATTTGTTGGTGTAGGTGTTTCTGTGAGGGGATTTGTTGGTGTAGGTGTTCTGTGAGGGGATTTGTTGGTGTGGGTGTTTCTGTGAGGGGATTTGTTGGTGTAGGTGTTCCTGTGAGGGTTTCTGTGAGGGGATTTGTTGGTGTAGGTGTTTCTGTGAGGGGATTTGTTGGGTAGGTGTTCCTGTGAGGGGATTTGTTGTTAGGTTTGTAGGGTAGGTGTTTCTGTGAGGGGTGTTTTTGTTGGTGTGGGTGTTTGTGTGAGGGGATTTGTTGGTGTGGGTGTTTCTGTGAGGGGATGTTGTTGGGGTTAGGTGTGTGAGGGGATTTGTGTAGGTGTTTCCTGTGAGGGGATTTGTGGCGTAGGTGTTCCTGTGAGGGGTATTTGTTGGTGTAGGTGTTCCTGTGAGGGGTTTTGTTGGTGTAGGTGTTTCTGTGAGGGGATTTTTGTGTGGTTAGTGTAGGTGTTCCTGTGAGGGGATTTGTTGGTGTAGGTGTTCCTGTGAGGGGATTTGTTGTGTGTGTGTGTGTGTTCCTGTGAGGGGATTTGTTGGTGTAGGTGTTCCTGTGAGGGTATGTTGTGTGGTGTTTCTGTGAGGGGATTTGTTGGCGTGGGTGTTCCTGTGAGGGGATTTGTTTTGTTGGTGTGGTGTGTGTTCCTGTGAGGGGATTTGTTGGTGTAGGTGTTCCTGTGAGGGGATTTGTTGGCGTAGGTGTTCCTGTGAGGGGAGGTGTTTGTTCCTGTGTGTTCCGTAGGTGTTCCTGTGAGGGGATTTGTTGGCGTAGGTGTTCCTGTGAGGGGATTTGTTGGTGTAGGTGTTCCTGTGAGGGGTATTGTTGGTGTAGGTGTTTCTGTGAGGGGATTTGTTGGCTGTAGTGTGTTCCTGTGAGGGGATTGGTGTTGGTGTAGGTGTTCGTGTTTCTGTGAGGGGATTTGTTGGTGTAGGTGTTTCTGTGAGGGGTATTTGTTGGTGTAGGTGTTCCTGTGAGGGGTTTTGTTGGTGTGGGTGTTTCTGTGAGGGGTTTTGTTGGTGTAGGTGTTCCTGTGAGGGGTTTTGTTGGTGTGGGTGTTTCTGTGAGGGGTTTTGTTGGTGTAGGTGTTGTAGGTGTTGGTGTAGGTGTTCTGTGAGGGGTTTTGTTGGTGTGGGTGTTTCTGTGAGGGGATTTGTTGGTGTAGGTGTTCGTTTCTGTGAGGGGATTTGTTAGTGTTTGGGGATTTGTGTAGGGGTTGTTTGTAGGTGTTTCTGTGAGGGGATTTGTTGGGTGTGTGTGTTTCTGTGAGGGGATTTGTTGGTAGGTGTAGGTGTTTTTGAGGGCTGTGAGGGGATTTGTTTGTGTGGTGAGGGTTGTTGAGGTGTTCTGTGAGGGGATTTGTTGGTGTAGGTGTTCCTGTGAGGGGATTTGTTGGTGTAGGTGTTCCTGTGAGGGGATTTGTTGGTGTAGATGTGTGTAGGTGTTCCTGTGAGGGGTGTTTGTGGTGGTCTGTGAGGGGATTGTGTTGTGTGTCTTTGTTCCTGTTGGGTGGTTGGGTGTAGGTGTTCTGGTGTTGGTTGTGTGTTTCTGTGAGGGGATTTGTTGGTGTGTAGGTGTTCCTGTGAGGGGATTTGTTGGCGTAGGTGTAGGTGTTCCTGTGAGGGGTGTTTGTTGGTGTAGGTGTTCCTGTGAGGGGATTTGTTGGTGTGGGTGTTTCTGTGAGGGGATTTGTTGGTGTAGGTGTTTCTGTGAGGGGATTTGTTTGTGAGGTGTTTCTGTGAGGGGATTTGTTGGTGTGTGTGTTCCTGTGAGGGGATTTGTTGTGGTGGTGTGTTCCTGTGAGGGGATTTGTTGGTGTAGAGGTTGGTGTTCCTGTGAGGGGGTTTGATGGTGGTCTTGTAGGTGTTCCTGTGAGGAATTGACTGTGGGTTGGTGTAGGTGTTCCTGTGAGGGGAATTGTGTTGGTGGTGGGAGGGGTTTGGTGTGTGTAGGTGTTGATGTGAGGGGAATATTTGTTGTGTGTTGGTGGTGGTGTTGGTGGTTTAGGTGTAGGTTTTCCTGTGAGGGGAATTGTTGTTGTCGGTTGGTGTAGTGGTGTTGGTGGTGTAGGTGTTCCTTGTGTGGTGGGTGTAGGTGTAGGTGTTCCTGTGAGGGGAAGGTGTTTGGTTGTTGTTGGTGTTGTGGTGGTGTAGGTGTAGGTGTTTCTGTGAGGGGATTTGTTGGTGTAAGGGGAGGTGTTTCCTGTGAGGGGATTTGTTGGTGTGGGTGTTTCTGTGAGGGGATTTGTTGGTGTAGGTGTTTCTGTGAGGGGATTTGTTGGTGTGGGTGTTTCTGTGAGGGGATTTGTTGGTGTAGGTGTTCCTGTGAGGGGATTTGTTGGTGTAGGTGTTCCTGTGAGGGGATTTGTTGGTGTAGGTGTTCCTGTGAGGGGATTTGTTTGTTGTGTAGTGTAGGTGTTCCTGTGAGGGTATTTGTTGGTGTAGGTGTTTCTGTGAGGGGATTTGTTGGTGTAGGTGTTTCTGTGAGGGGATTTGTTGGTGTGGGGGATTTGTGTGTTTCCTGTGAGGGGATTTGTTAGTGTGGGTGTTTCTGTGAGGGGATTTGTTGGTGTAGGTGTTCCTGTGAGGGGATTTGTTGGTGTAGTGTGTTTCTGTGAGGGGATTTGTTGGTGTGGGTGTTTCTGTGAGGGGATTTGTTGGTGTGGGTGTTTCTGTGAGGGGATTTGTTGGTGTAGGTGTAGGTGTTCCTGTGAGGGGATTTGTTGGTGTGTGTAGGGTGTTTCTGTGAGGGGATTTGTTGGTGTAGGTGTAGGTGTTCCTGTGAGGGGATTTGTGTGGTGTAGGATGTTCCTGTGAGGGGATTTGTTGGTGGTTTTTGTAGTGTAGGTGTTTCTGTGAGGGGATTTGTTGGTGTGTGTGTGTTCCTGTGAGGGGATTTGTTGGTGTTAGGTGTTCCTGTGAGGGGGTTTGTTGTTGTTGGTGGTGAGGGGTGTTGGTTGGTGTAGGTGTTCCTGTGAGGGGTTTTGTTGGTGTAGGTGTTCCTGTGAGGGGTTTTTGTTGGTGTGGGTGTTTCTGTGAGGGGATTTGTTGGTGTAGGTGTTCCTGTGAGGGGTTGTTGTGGGTTGTTTTGTTGGTGTAGGTGTAGTGTAGGTGTTTCTGTGAGGGGAATTTGTTGGTGTGGGTGTTTCTGTGAGGGGATTTGTTGGTGTAGGTGTAGGTGTTCCTGTGAGGGGATTTGTTAGTGGTGGTGTAGGTGTAGGTGTTCCTGTGAGGGGATTTGTTGGTGTAGGTGTAGGTGTTTCTGTGAGGGGATTTGTTGGTGTGTGTGTTTCTGTGAGGGGATTGTAGGTGTAGGTGTTCCTGTGAGGGGTTTTGTGAGGTGTGGGTTTCTGTGAGGGGATTTGTTGGTGTAGGTGTTCCTGTGAGGGGATGGTGGTGTTGTAGGTGTTCCTGTGAGGGGATTTGTTGTGGGTGTTTCTGTGAGGGGATTTGTTTTGTGTGGTGTGGGGAGGTGTTTCTGTGAGTGTGTGGGGTTTGTTGGTGTGGGTGTTTCTGTGAGGGGTTTTGTTGGTGTAGGTGTTCCTGTGAGGGGTTTTGTTGGTGTGGGTGTTTCTGTGAGGGGTTTTGTTGGTGTAGGTGTTCCTGTGAGGGGTTTTGTTGGTGTGGGTGTTTCTGTGAGGGGTTTTGTTGGTGTAGGTGTTCCTGTGAGGGGATTTTTTGTTGGTTGGTGTAGGTGTTCCTGTGATGTTGGGTGGGGATTTGTTGGTGTTGTTGGTGTTGGTGTAGGTGTTTCTGTGAGGGGATTTGTTGGTGTGGGTGTTTCTGTGAGGGGATTTGTTGGTGTGGGTGTTTCTGTGAGGGGATTTGTTGGTGTGTGTGTTTCTGTGAGGGGATTTGTTGGTGTAGGTGTTCCTGTGAGGGGATTTGATGGTGGTGTTTAGGTGTTCCAGTGAGGGATTTGTAGTGTTGGTGTTCCTGTGATTTGTTTGTGTCGGTGTTTCTGTGGGGATTTGTTGGTGTAGGTGTTCCTGTGAGGGAGGGGATTTGTTGGTGTAGGTGTTCCTGTGAGGGGTTATTTGTTTGTGGTGGTGGTGTAGGTGTTTCTGTGAGGGGATGTTGTTGGTGGTGTAGTGTAGGTGTTTCTGTGAGGGGATTTGTTGGTGTGGGTGTTTCCTGTGAGGGGATTTGTTGGTGTAGGTGTTCTGTGAGGGGGTGTTGGTGTTCCTGTGAGGGGATTGGTGTTGGTGTAGGTGTTCCTGTGAGGGGATTTGTTGGCTGTAGGTGTTCCTGTGAGGGGATGTTGTTGGTGTAGGTGGGTGTTCCTGTGAGGGGATTTGTTGGTGTCTGTGAGGGGATTTGTTGTGGGGGTGTAGGTGGTGGTGTGTGTTCCTGTGAGGGGATTTGTTGGTGTTGGTGTTCCTGTGAGGGGATTTGTTGGTGTGGTGTTTCTGTGAGGGGATTTGTTGGTGTAGGTGTTTCTGTGAGGGCATTTGTTGTGTGTTTCTGTGAGGGGATTTGTTGGTGTGGGTGTTTCTGTGAGGTGGATTTGTTGGTGTGTAGGTGTTCCTGTGAGGGGATTTGTTGGTGTGGGTGTTTCTGTGAGGGGATTTGTTGGTGTAGGTGTAGGTGCTCCTGTGAGGGGATTTGCTGTAAGGGGATTTGTTTTGGTGTAGGTGGTGTAGGTGTTCGTTGGGGGAATGTTGTTGGTGGTGTGTTATTGGTGGTGTAGGGGTAGGTGTTCTGTGAGGGGATTTGTTGGTGTTGGTGTTTCTGTGAGGGGATTTGTTGGTGTGTGTGTTTCTGTGAGGGGATTGGTTTGTTGGTGTAGGTGTTGGTGTTCCTGTGAGGGGGTTGTTGTTGTGTTGTGGTGGTGGTGTTTGTGTGTGGTGGTGTAGGTGTTCCTGTGAGGGATTTGTTGGTGTAAGGGTGTTCCTGTGAGGGGATTTGTTGGCTGTAGGTGTTTCTGTGAGGGGGTTTGTTGGTGTGGGTGTTTCTGTGAGGGGTGAGGGGATTTGTTGGTGTAGGTGTTCCTGTGAGGGGATTTGTTGGTGTAGGGTGGTGTGTGTAGGTGTTTCTGTGAGGGGATTTGTTGGTGTGGGTGTTTCTGTGAGGGGATTTGTTGGTGTAGGTGTTCCTGTGAGGGGATTTGTTAGTGTAGGTGTTCCTGTGAGGGGATTTATTGGTGTTGGTGTAGGTGTTCCTGTGAGGGGATTTGTTGGTGTAGGTGTTCCTGTGAGGGGTTTTGTTGGTGTGGGTGTTTCTGTGAGGGGTTTTGTTGGTGTAGGTGTTCCTGTGAGGGGTTTTGTTGGTGTGGGTGTTTCTGTGAGGGTGGGGATTTGTTGGTGTAGGTGTTCCTGTGAGGGGATTTGTTGTTGTGTAGGGGACTTGGTGTAGGTGTTTCTGTGAGGGGATTGTTGGTGGTGGTGTAGGTGTATTGTGGGTGTTTCTGTGAGGGGATTTGTTATTGGTGGTGTGTGGGGGGTGTTTCTGTGAGGGGATTTGTTGGTGTAGGGTGTTTCCTGTGAGGGGATTTGTTGGTGTAGGTGTTCCTGTGAGGGGATTTGTTGGTGTAGGTGTTTCTGTGAGGGGATTTGTTGGTGTAGGTGTTCCTGTGAGGGGATTTGTTGGTGTAGGTGTTTCTGTGAGGGGATTTGTTGGTGTGGGTGTTTCTGTGAGGGGATTTGTTGGGTGTGTCCTGTGTGTGGGTGTTTCTGTGAGGGGATTTGTTGGTGTAGGTGTTCCTGTGAGGGGATTTGTGGTGGTGTCCTGTGAGGGTATTTGTTAGTGTAGGTGTTCCTGTGAGGGGATTTGTTGGTGTGTGTGTTTCTGTGAGGGGATTTGTTGGTGTGGGTGTTTCTGTGAGGAGGATTTGTTGGTGTGTGTGTGTTCCTGTGAGGGGATTTGTTGGTGTAGTGTTGGTGTTCCTGTGAGGGGGATTTGATGGTGTGTCTTGTAGGTGTTCCTGTGAGGGATTTGTTGGTGTAGGTGTTCCTGTGAGGGGAATATTTGTTGTTGGTGGTGGTGGTGTTGGTAGTGTAGGTGTTCCTGTGAGGGGAAATGTTGGTTGGTGGTTGGTGTAGGTGTTCCTGTGAGGGGAATTGTTGGTTGTTGGTGGTGTAGGTGTAGGTGTTTCTGTGAGGGGATTTGTTGGTGTAAATGTTCCTGTGAGGGGATTTGTTGGTGTAGGTGTTTCTGTGAGGGGATTTGTGGTGTGTGTAGGTGTTCCTGTGAGGGATTT
Organism: Kryptopterus vitreolus; assembly: GCA_030449085.1. Classification (NCBI taxonomy): domain Eukaryota; kingdom Metazoa; phylum Chordata; class Actinopteri; order Siluriformes; family Siluridae; genus Kryptopterus; species Kryptopterus vitreolus. The sequence goes on from JACRUU010000019.1 coordinate 21,736,139, forward strand.
GTTGGTGTAGGTGTTCCTGTGAGGGGATTTGTTGGCGTAGGTGGTCCTGTGAGGGGATTATTTGTTGTTGGTGGTGGTGGTGTTGGTGGTTTAGGTGTAGGTGTTCCTGTGAGGGGAATTGTTGTTGTTGGTGGTGGTGTTGGTGGTGTAGGTGTTCCTGTGAGGGGAAATGTTGGTGGTGGTGTAGGTGTAGGTGTTCCTGTGAGGGGAATTGTTGTTGGTGGTGTTGTTGTTGGTGGTGTAGGTGTAGGTGTTTCTGTGAGGGGATTTGTTGGTGTGGTGAGGGGTAGGTTCCTGTGAGGGGATTTGTTGTAGGTGTGTCAGTGTTTCTGTGAGGGGATTTGTTGGTGTTGTCAGTGTTCCTGTGAGGGGGTTTGATGGTGGTCTTGTAGGTGTTCCTGTGAGTGATTTGTTGGTGCAGGTGTTCCTTTGAGGGGATTATTTGTTGGTGGTGGTGGTGTAGGTGTTCCTGTGAGGGGAATTGTTGTTGGTGGTGGTGTGGTTGGTGGTGTAGGTGTAGGTGTTTCTGTGAGGGGATTTGTTTGTGTAGGTGTAGGTGTTCCTGTGAGGGGATTTGTTGGTGTAGGTGTTCCTGTGAGGGGATTTGTTGGTGTAGGTGTTTCTGTGAGGGGATTTGTTGGTGTTGGTGTTCCTGTGAGGGGATTTTTGGTGTGTAGGTGTTCCTGTGAGGGGATTTGTTGGTGTAGGTGTTCCTGTGAGGGGATTTGTTGGTGTAGGTGTTCTGTGAGGGGTTTTGTTGGTGTGGGTGTTTCTGTGAGGGGGTTTGTTGGTGTAGGTGTTTCTGTGAGGGCATTTGTTAGTGTGGGTGTTTCTGTGAGGGGATTTGTTGGTGTGGGTGTTTCTGTGAGGGGATTTGTTGGTGTAGGTGTTTTTGTTGGTGTAGGTGTTTCTGTGAGGGGATTTGTTGGTGTAGGTGTTTCTGTGAGGGGATTTGTTGGTGTGGGTGTTTCTGTGAGGGGATTTGTTGGTGTTGGTGTAGGTGTTCCTGTGAGGGGATTTGTTGGTGTGGGTGTTTCTGTGAGGGGATTTGTTGGTGTAGGTGTTCCTGTGAGGGGATTTGTTGGCGTAGGTGTTCCTGTGAGGGGATTTGTTGGTGTAGGTGTTCCTGTGAGGGGATTTGTTGGCGTAGGTGTTCCTGTGAGGGGATTTGTTGGTGTAGGTGTTCCTGTGAGGGGATTTGTTGGTGTAGGTGTTCCTGTGAGGGGATTTGTTGGCGTAGGTGTTCCTGTGAGGTTTCTGGATTTGTTGGTGTAGGTGTTCCTGTGAGGGGATTTTTGTGTGGGTGTGAGGGGGTGTTTCCTGTGAGGGGATTTGTTGGTGTTGGTGTAGGTGTTTCTGTGAGGGCATTTGTTAGTGTGGGTGTTTCTGTGAGGGGATTTGTTGGTGTAGGTGTTCCTGTGAGGGGAAATGTTGTGTGTGGTGTAGGTGTTCTGTGAGGGGATTTGTTGGTGTGTGTGTTTCTGTGAGGGGATTTGTTGGTGTAGATGTTCCTGTGAGGGGATTTGTTGGTGTGGGTGTTTCTGTGAGGGGATTTGTTGGTGTGTGTGTGTTCCTGTGAGGGGATTTGTTGGTGTAGATGTGTAGGTGTTCCTGTGAGGGGATTTGTTGGTGGTCTGTGTAGGTGTTCCTGTGAGGGGATTTGATGGTGGTGTTGTAGGTGTTCCTGTGAGGGATTTGTTGGTGTAGGTGTTCCTGTGAGGGGATTATTTGTTGGTGGTGGTGTAGGTGTAGGTGTTCCTGTGAGTGGAAATGTTAGTGGTGGTGTAGGTGTAGGTGTTCCTGTGAGGGGAATAATTGTTGTTGTTGGTGGTGGTGTTGGTGGTTTAGGTGTAGGTGTTCCTGTGAGGTGAATTGTTGTTGTGGTGGTGGTGTAGGTGTTCCTGTGAGGGAAATGTTAGTGGTGTAGGTAGGTGTTAGGTGTTCCTTGTGAGGGGAAATGTTGGTGGTGTAGGTGTAGGTGTTCCTGTGAGGGGAAATGTTAGTGGTGGTGTAGGTGTAGGTGTTCCTGTGAGGGGAAATGTTGTTGGTGGTGTAGGTGTAGGTGTTTCTGTGAGGGGATTTGTTGGTGTGTGTAGGTGTTTCTGTGAGGGGATTTGTTGGTTGTTGGTGTTCCTGTGAGGGGATTTGTTGGTGTGGGTGTTTCTGTGAGGGGATTTGTTGGTGTAGGTGTTCCTGTGAGGGGATTTGTTGGTGTAGGTGTTTCTGTGAGGGGATTTGTTGGTGTAGGTGTTCCTGTGAGGGGATTTGTTGGTGTGGGTGTTTCTGTGAGGGGATTTGTTGGGTGTAGGTGTTTCTGTGAGGGGATTTGTTGGTGTGGGTGTTTCTGTGAGAGGATTTGTTGGTGTGGGTGTTCCTGTGAGGGGATTTGTTGGTGTCTGTGTCAGTGTTCCTGTGAGGGGATTTGATGGTGGTGTTGTAGGTGTTCCAGTGAGGGATTTGTTAGTGTTAGGTGTTCCTGTGAGGGGATTTGTTTGTGTGGTGGTGTTTCTGTGAGGAGATTTGTTGGTGTAGGTGTGTCAGTGTTCCTGTGAGGGGATTTGTTGGTGTTGTAGGTGTTCCTGTGAGGGGATTTGTTGGTGTGTGGTGTTCCTGTGAGGGGATTTGTTGGTGGTGTTGTAGGTGTTCCTGTGAGGGGATTTGTTGGCGTAGGTGTTCCTGTGAGGGATTATTTGTTGGTGGTGGTGTGTGGTGGTGTAGGTGTTCCTGTGGGGGGTTGTTGGTGTTGTGTGTGTGGTTCCTGTTAGTGGTGAATTTGTAGGTGTAGTGGGGAAATGTTGGTGGTGGTGTAGGTGTTCCTGTGGATTTGGGGTAGGTGTTTCTGTGAGGTAGTGTTCCTGTGAGGGATTTGTAGGTGTAGGCGTTCCTGTGAGGGGTGGTGGTGGTGTGTTTCTGTGAGGGGATTTGTTGGTGTGTGTGTTTCTGTGAGGGGATTTGTTGGTGTGGGTGTTGTGTTTCTGTGAGGGGATTTGTTGGTGTGGGTGTTTCTGTGAGGGGATTTGTTGGTGTGGGTGTTTCTGTGAGGGGATTTGTTGGTGTAGGTGTAGGTGTTCCTGTGAGGGGATTTGTTGGTGGTGTTTTGTAGGTGTTTCTGTGGATTTGTTGGTGTGTGTGTTCCTGTGAGGGGATTTGTTTGTTGTGTGGTGTGGTGTGTTCCTGTGAGGGGATTTGTTAGGTGTAGGGTCTCTGTGAGGGGATGTGTTGGTGTTCCTGTGAGGGGTATTTGTTAGGTGTAGGTGTTTCTGTGAGGGGATTGGTGTTGGTGTGGGTGTTCCTGTGAGGGGATTTGTTGGTGTGGGTGTTTCTGTGAGGGGTTTTGTTGGTGTAGGTGTTCCTGTGAGGATTTGTTGTGTAGGTGTTTCTGTGAGGGATTTGTTGTGAGGGTGTTTCTGTGAGGGGGATTTGTTGGTGTGGGTGTTTCTGTGAGGGGTTGGTTGGTGGGTGTTTCTGTGAGGTGTTGTCTGTGGGGATTTGTTGGTGTAGGTGTTCCTGTGAGGGATTTGTTGGTGTAGGTGTTCCTGTGGTGTTGATTTGTTGGTGTAGGTGTCGGTGTTTCTGTGAGGGGATTTGTTGTGTGTGTGTGTTTCTGTGAGGGGATTTGTTGGTGTAGATGTTCCTGTGAGGGGATTTGTTGGTGTGGGTGTTTCTGTGAGGGGATTTGTTGGTGTAGATGTTGGTGTTCCTTTGAGGGGATTTGTTGGTGTCTGTGTCAGTGTTCCTGTGAGGGGGTTTGATGGTGGTCTTGTAGGTGTTCCTGTGAGGGATTTGTTGGTGTAGGTGTTCCTGTGAGGGGATTATTTGTTGGTGGTGGTGTAGGTGTTCCTGTGAGGGGAAATGTTGGTGGTGTGTAGGTGTAGGTGTTCCTGTGAGGGGAATTGTTGTTGGTGGTGTAGGTGTAGGTGTTCCTGTGAGGGGAAATTGTTGTGGTGTGGTATTGGTGGTGGTGTAGGTGTAGGTGTTCCTGTGAGTGGGAATGTGGTGGTGTAGGTGTGGTGTAGGTGTAGGTGTTCCTGTGAGGGGAAATGTGTGGTGTAGGGTGTAGGTGTTCCTGTGAGGGGAAATTGTTGGTGGTGGTTTGTAGGTGTAGGTGTTCTGTGAGGGGGAATGTGTGGTGGTGTAGGTGTAGGTGTTCCTGTGAGGGGAAATGGTGGTGGTGGTGTAGGTGTAGGTGTTCCTGTGAGGGGAAATGGTGGTGTAGGTGTAGGTGTTCCTGTGAGGGGAATGTTTGTTGTTGGTGGTGTAGGTGTAGGTGTTCCTGTGAGGGGAAATGTTGGTGGTGGTGTAGGTGTAGGTGTTCCTGTGAGGGGGTGGAAATGTTAGTGGTGGTGTAGGTGTAGGTGTTCCTGTGAGGGGAAATGTTGGTGGTGGTGTAGGTGTAGGTGTTCCTGTGAGGGGAATTGTTGTTGGTGGTGTTGTTGTTGGTGGTGTAGGTGTAGGTGTTCCTGTGAAGGGAAAAGTTGGTGGTGGTGTAGGTGTGAAGAGGAAGGCTGTAAGGTTTGATATGACATGTTAAGATGATTGGAATTCAAAGAAATGTAACCTTAGAGGTGGTTAGTTGTGGATCTCAGTAAGAACTGCATCAGATCTTCAGCTCATACACTTCTCCTGCTGAAGACTTTTACACTTTTCTCCAGTGTGAGTGAGTGTGTGTGTGCGCGAGTGTGTGTGTGTGTGAGTGTGTGTGTGTGTGTGTGTGGTGTGTGTGTGTGTGTGTGTGTGTGTGAGAGTGAGAGAGAGTGTGAGTGGTCCCAGCAGTGCTGCTGTTAGGAAGCTGTTTACCCTCTATATCTGTCTCCGCTGACGTCTGCCCTCTCAACAATGTCATCCAATTTCCTGTTTTTCACTTCAGT
>JACRUU010000019.1:21741506-21749006 GCA_030449085.1 Kryptopterus vitreolus
GTGTTCCTGTGAGGGGATTTGTTGAGGGGTGTGTGTGTTTCTGTGAGGGGATTTGTTGGTGTGTGTGTTTCTGTGAGGGGATTTGTTGGTGTGGGTGTTTGTGTGAGGGGATTTGTTGGTGTGGGTGTTTGTGTGAGGGGATTTGTTGGTGTGGGTGTTTGTGTGAGGGGATTTGTTGGTGTAGGTGTTATGTTTCTGTGAGTGTGGGTGTTTCTGTGAGGGATTTGTTGGTGTGTGTAGGTGTTTCTGTGAGGGGGTTTGTTGTGTAGGTGTTGGTGTTTCTGTGAGGGGATTTGTTGGTGTGGGTTTTTCTGTGAGAGGATTTGTTGGTGTGTGTGTGTTCCTGTGAGGGGATTTGTTGGCGTATGTGTTCCTGTGAGGGGATTTGTTGGCGTATGGTGTTCCTGTGAGGGGATTTGTTGGCGTAGGTGTTCCTGTGAGGGGATTTGTTGGTTTCGTAGGTGTTCCTGTGAGGGGATTTGTTGGGTTTGGTGTAGGTGTTCCTGTGAGGGGATTTGTTGGTGTAGGGGGTGTGTCTATGTGAGGGGATTTCTTGTTAGGTGGTGTTTCTGTGGAGGGGATTTGTTGTGAGGTGGTTGCTGTGATGGGATTGTTCGTAGGTTTTTTCTAGGGGGTGAGGGATTTTGTTGGTGTAGTGTGTTCCTGTGAGGGGATTTGTTGGTGTAGGTGTTCCTGTGAGGGGATGTGTTTGTTGGGTGTTGGGTGTTTCTGTGAGGGGATTTGTTGTGGGTGTTTCTGTGAGGGGATTATTTGTTGGTGGTGGTGTAGGTGTTCCTGTGAGGGGATTTGTTGGTGTAGGTGTTCCTGTGTAGGTGTGATGTTATTTGAGGTAGGTTTGTTGTGGATTTGAGGGTGTTTTGTTGGTGTGGGTGTTTCTGTGAGGGGATGTTAGTGGTGGTGTGGTGTAGGTGTTTCTGTGAGGGGATTTGTTGGTGTGGTGTTTCTGTGAGGGGATTTGTTGGTGTGTGTGTTTCTGTGAGGGGATTTGTTGGTGTGTGTGTTTCTGTGAGGGGATTTGTGTGGTGTGGTGTGTTCCTGTGAGGGGATTTGTTGGTGTAGATGTGTTCCTGTGAGGGGATTTGTGGTGTGTTTTTAGGGCATTTGTTGGTGTGGGTGTTTCTGTGAGGGGATTTGTTGGTGTGGTGTAGTGTTCCTGTGAGTGGGTTGTTTTGAGGGGGTTTGATGGTGGTCTTGTAGGTGTTCCTGTGAGGGATTTGTTGGTGTAGGTGTTCCTGTGAGGGGATTAATGTTTTTGGTGTTGTGTAGGTGTAGGTGTTCCTGTGAGGTGTTCCTGTGGAAATGTTAGTGGTGGTGTAGGTGTAGGTGTTCCTGTGTGAGGGTGAGGTGTTCCTGTGATGTTGGTGGTGGTGTAGGTGTGGGTGGTGGTGTTGTATTTGTTGGTGTGGGTGTGAGGGGAGGTGTTCCTGTGAGGGGAAATGTTGGTGGTGGTGTAGGTGTTCCTGTGAGGGGAATTATTTGTGGTGGTGGTGTTGGTGTAGGTGTAGGTGTTCCTGTGAGGGGAGGTGTTCCTGTGAATTTGTTGTTGGTGTGTGTGTTGTTGTGGTGGTGTAGGTGTAGGTGTTTCTGTGAGGGGATTTGTTGGTGTGGGGATTTGGTTGGGTGTTTCCTGTGAGGGGATTTGTTGGTGTAGTGTGTGTTCCTGTGAGGGGAGGTGTTTGTGTGTGTGTGAGGAGAGGTGTTCGTGGTGTTCCTGTGAGGGGATTTATTGGTGGTGTTCCTGTGAGGGGATTTGTTGTGTGGTGTTCCTGTGAGGGGATTTGTTGTGTGTTCTGTGAGGGGATTTGTTTGCAGGTGTTTCTGTGAGGGGATTTGTAGGTGTTCCTGTGAGGGATTTGTTGGTGTAGGTGTTCCTGTGAGGGGATTTGTTTTTGGTGTGGGTGTTTCTGTGAGGGTTCTGTTATTTGGTTTTGTGTAAGGTGTGTTGTGTGTTGGTGTAGTGTGGGTGTTTCTGTGAGGGGATTTGTTGGTGTGTGTGTTTCTGTGAGGGGATTTGTTGGCGTAGGTGTTCCTTGAGGGTATTTGTTGGTGTAGGTGTTTCTGTGAGGGGATTTGTGTAGGGTGTAGGTGTTTCCTGTGAGGGGAGGGGTTTGTTTGTTGGTGGGTGTTTCTGTGAGGGGATTTGTTGGTGTGGGTGTTTCTGTGAGGGGATTTGTTGGTGTGTGTGTGTTCCTGTGAGGGGATTTGTTGGTGTCTGTGTCAGTGTTCCTGTGAGGGGATTTGATGGTGGTGTTGTAGGTGTTCCTGTGAGGGATTTGTTAGTGTTGGTGTTCCTGTGAGGGGATTTGTTTGTGTCGGTGTTTCTGTGAGGGATTTGTTGGTGTGGTGTTCCTGTGGATTTGTTGGTGTAGGTGTTCCTGAGGGGATTTGTTGGTGTAGGGTGTGGTGTTGGTGTTCCTGTGAGGGGATTTGTGGTGGTGTGTAGGTGTTTCTGTGAGGGATTTGTTGGCGTAGGTGTTCCTGTGAGGGATTTGGTTGGTGTAGGTGTTCCTGTGAGGGTATTTGTTAGTGTAGGTGTTTCCTGTGAGGGGATTTGTTGTTGGTGGTTGTGGTGGTGTAGGTGTTCCTGTGAGGGGAAATTTGTTGGTGTGTGGTGTAGGTGTTCCTGTGAGGGGATTGTTGTGTTGGTGTTAGGTGGTGGATTTGTTGGGGTGTGGGTGTTTCCTGTGAGGGGATTTGTTGGTGTAGGTGTAGGTGCTCCTGTGAGGGGATTTGCTGGTGTAGGTGTAGGCGTTCCTGTGAGGGGATTTGTTGGTGTATTTGTTGGTGGGTGTTTCCTGTGAGGGGATGGTTTTGTTGGTGTAGGTGTTCCTGTGAGGGGATTTGTTGGTGTAGGTGTTTCCTGTGAGGGGATTTGTTGGTTGTTGTTGGTGTAGGTGTTCCTGTGAGGGGGTGGTGTTGTTGGTGTGGGTGTTTCTGTGAGGGGATTTGTTCCTGTGAGGGGTGTGGGTGTTTCTGTGAGGGGAGGGTTTTGAGGGGATTTGTTGGTTGGTGTAGGTGTTCCTGTGAGGGGATTTGTTGGTGTAGGGTGTTTCTGTGAGGGGATTTGTTGGTGTAGGTGTTCCTGTGAGTGTGGAGTGAGGGGATTTGTTGGTGTGGGGGAGGTGTTCTGTGAGGGGGTTTGTTGTGTGGGTGTTTCTGTGATTTGTTGGTTGTTGGTTTCTGTGAGGGGTTTTGTGGTGGTGGTGTAGGTGTTTCCTGTGAGGGGATTTGTTGGTGTGTAGTGTGTTTCCTGTGAGGGGTTTGGTGTTGGTGTAGGTGTTCCTGTGAGGGGAGGTGTTCCTTGATGAATTGTTGGTGGTGGTGTAGGTGTAGGTGTTCCTGTGAGGGGAATTTGTTGTTGTTGGTGGTGTTGTTATTGGTGGTGTAGGTGTAGGTGTTTCTGTGAGGGGATTTGTTGGTGTAGGTGTAGGTGTTCCTGTGAGGGGATTTGTTGGTGTTCCTGTGAGGGGATTTGTTTGGTGTCGGTGTTTCTGTGAGGAGATTTGTTGGTGTAGGTGTTCCTGTGAGGGATTTGTTGGTGTAGGTGTTTCTGTGAGGGCATTTGTTGTTGGTGTAGGTGTTTCTGTGAGGGGATTTGTTGGTGTGGGTGTTTCTGTGAGGGGATTTGTTGGTGTGGGTGTTTCTGTGAGGGGATTTGTTGGTGTGGGTGTTTCTGTGAGGGGATTTGTTGGTGTGGGTGTTTCTGTGAGGGGATTTGTTGGTGTGGGTGTTTCTGTGAGGGGATTTGTTGGTGTGGGTGTTTCTGTGTGTGTTATTTGTGTGAGGGGATTTGTTGGTGTGAGGGGTGTTTCTGTGTAGGGGGATTTGTTGGTGTGGGTGTTTCTGTGAGGGGATTTGTTGGTGTGGGTGTTTCTGTGAGGGGGATTTGTTGGTGTAGATGTTGGTGTTCCTTTGAGGTGTTCCTGTGGGGATTTGTTGGTGTCTGTGTCAGTGTTCCTGTGAGGGGATTTGATGGTGGTGTTGTAGGTGTTCCAGTGAGGGATTTGTTGGTGTTGGTGTTCCTATGAGGGGATTTGTTGGTGGTGTTGTAGGTGTTCCTGTGAGGGATTTGTTGGCGTAGGTGTTCCTGTGAGGGTAGATTTTGTGTAGGTGTAGGTGGTAGGTGTAGGTGTAGGTTCTGTGAGGGTTCCTGTGAGGGGAATTGGTGGTGGTGGTGTGGTTAGGTGTAGGTGTTCCTGTGAGGGGAAATGTTGGTGGTGGTGTGTAGGTTCCTGTGAGGGGAAGTGTTGTTGTTGGTGGTGTAGGTGTTTCTGTGAGGGGATTTGTTGGTGTAGGTGTAGGTGCTCCTGTGAGGGGATTTGCTGGTGTAGGTGTAGGCGTTCCTGTGAGGGGATTTGTTGGTGTTAGGTGTTTCTGTGAGGGGATTTGTTAGGGCTGTGAGGGGAAATGTGGTGGTGGTGTAGGTGTAGGTGTTCCTGTGAGGGGATTTGTTGGTGTGGGTGTTTCTGTGAGGGGATGGTTAGGTGTTGGTGTAGGGTAGGTGTTTCTGTGAGGGGATTTGTTGGTGTGGGTGTTTCTGTGAGGGGATTTGTTGGTGTAGGTGTTCCTGTGAGGGGATTTGTTGGTGTAGGTGTTCCTGTGAGGTTATTTGTTAGTGTAGGTGTTTCTGTGAGGGGATTTGTTGTGTGTGTAGGTGTTTCTGTGAGGGGATTTGTTGGTGTAGGATGTGTTCCTGTGAGGGGATTTGTTGGTGTGGGTGTTTCTGTGAGGGGATTTGTTGGTGTGGGTGTTTCTGTGAGGGGATTTGTTGGTGTAGATGTTGGTGTTCCTTTGAGGGGATTTGTTGGTGTCTGTGTCAGTGTTCCTGTGAGGGGGTTTGATGGTGGTCTTGTAGGTGTTCCTGTGAGGGATTTGTTGGTGTAGGTGTTCCTGTGAGGGGATTATTTGTTGTGTGGTGGTGTAGGTGTTCCTGTGAGGGGAAATGTTGGTGGTGGTGTAGGGGGTGTAGGTGTTCCTGTGAGGGGAATTGTTGTTGTTGTTGGTATTGTTGGTGGTGTAGGTGTAGGTGTTCCTGTGAGGGGAAATGTTGGTGGTGTGTCGCTTGTCTGGGTCGGTGTTGTTTGTGTTGGTGGTGGTGTAGGTGTAGGTGTTCCTTTGAGGGGAAATGGTGTGGTGGTGGTGTAGGTGTAGGTGTTCCTGTGAGGGGATTTGTTGGTGTAGGTGTTCCTGTGAGGGGAATTATTTGTTGGTGGTGGTGTAGGTGTAGGTGTTCCTGTGAGGGGAAATGTTGGTGGTGGTGTAGGTGTAGGTGTTCCTGTGAGGGGAAAATGGTGGTGGTTGGTGGTTTAGGTGTAGGTGTTCCTGTGAGGGGAATTGTTGTTGTTGGTGGTGTAGGTGTAGGTGTTCCTGTGAGGGGAAATGTTGGTGGTGGTGTAGGTGTAGGTGTTCCTTTGAGGGGAAATGGTGGTGTAGGTGTAGGTGTTCCTGTGAGGGGAAATGTTGTGGTGGTGTAGGTGTAGGTGTTCCTGTGAGGGGAAATGGTTGGTGGTGGTGTAGGTGTAGGTGTTCCTGTGAGGGGAAATGTTGTTGGTGGTGGTGTAGGTGTAGGTGTTCCTGTGTGAGTAGGGTAGGTGTTGTTGTTGTTGGTGGTGTAGGTGTAGGTGTTCCTGTGAGGGGAAATGTTGGTGGTGGTGTAGGTGTAGGTGTTCCTGTGAGGGGAATTGTTGTTGGTTGTGTTGTTGTTGGTGGTGTAGGTGTAGGTGTTCCTGTGAAGGGAAAATTTGGTGGTGGTGTAGGTGTGAAGAGGAAGGCTGTAAGGTTTGATATGACATGTTAAGATGATTGGAATTCAAAGAAATGTAACCTTAGAGGTGGTTAGTTGTGGATCTCAGTAAAGAACTGCATCAGATCTTCAGCTCATACACTTCTCCTGCTGAAGACTTTTTACACTTTTCTCCAGTGTGAGTGAGTGTGTGTGTGTGTGTGTGTGTTGTGTGCGTGAGTGTGTGTGTGTGTGTGTGTGTGTGTGTGTGTGTGTGTGTGTGTGTGTGGTGTGTGTAGAGAGAGAGAGTGTGAGTGGTCCCAGCAGTGCTGCTGTTAGGAAGCTGTTTACCCTCTATATCTGTCTCCGCTGACGTCTGCCCTCTCAACAATGTCATCCAATTTCCTGTTTTTCACTTCAGTGGGAAGCCACTGCTGCACTGTGTGTGGGGAGTGTGTGTGTGTGTGGGTGTGTGGTGTGTGTGTGTGTGAGTGTGTGTGTGAGTGTGAGTGGAGTGTGGTGAGTGTGAGTGTGAGTGGTGTGTGAGTGTGACCGTGTGAGTGTGTAGTGTGCCCTCTCAAAATGTGATGTGTCCTGGTGTGTGTGACTGGTGTGAGTGTGGTGTGAGTGTGTGTGTGGTGTGAGTGTGTAGTGGTGTGAGTGTGTGAGTGTGTGTGGTGAGTGTTTGAGTGTGTGAGTGAGTGTGAGTGTGTGTGAGTGAGTGTGTGTGTGTGAGTGTGTGTGTGATGTGTGTGTGTGAGTGTGTGTGAGTGTGTGTGTGAGTGTGTGATGTGAGTGTGTGTGTGTGTGTGTGTGTGTGTGTGAGTGTGTGTGTGGAGTGTGTGTGTGTGTAGTGTGTGTGTGTGCTTGTGTTTGTTTGTGTTGTGTGTGTGAGTGTGTGAGTGTGTGAGTGTGTGTGTGTGAGTGTGTGTGTGAGTGTGTGAGTGTGAGTGTGAGTGTGAAAGTGTGTGAGTGTGAGTGTGTGTGAGTGTGAGTGAGTGTGTGAGTGAGTGTGTGTGTGTGTGTGTGTGTGAGTGTGAGTGTGTGTGTGAGTGTGTGAGTGTGAGTGTGTGTGAGTGTGTGTGGTGTGTGTGATGTTGTGTGTGTGTGTGTGTGTGTGGTGTGTGTGATGTGTGTGTGTGAGTGTGAGTGTGTGTGTGAGTGTGTGTGTGCGAGAGTGTGAGTGTGTGTGTGGGCGAGTGTGCGTGTGTGTGTGCGAGAGAGTGTGAGTCGAGAGTGTGCGAGAGTGTGTGAGTGCTTGCGTGCGTGTGCGAGAATGAGTGTGTGTGTGAGTGTGTGTGTGTGTGTGTGTGTGTGTGTGTGGTGTGAGTGTGTGTGTGTGTGAGTGTGTGTGTGTGAGAGTGAGTGTGCGAGAGAGTGTGTGTGTTGTGCGAGAGAGTGTGAGTGTGTGTGTGCGCGATGAGTGTGCGAGAGAGTGTGCGAGAGAGTGTGCGAGAGTGTGTGAGTGCTTGCGTGGTGCGTGTGCGAGAATGAGTGTGTGTGCGGTGAGAGTGAGAGTGTGTGTGTGTGTGTGTGTGTGTGTGTATAGAAGTGGATGTAGTTGAGAGACCATATGTGAGGTTTTACGTGATCTGTGAGTGTGTGTGTGTTTGTGTGTGTGTGAGAGATAGAGGTATAGAGAAGGTATCTCTGGTGTGTAACAGTCAGAGATAACACTGTAACGTCTCTTCAGGACAGAGGGACTTTACTTTACACAGCTATACAGTTTCCATGGCAACATTTTGTCCATGTAACAA